>JAVQJF010030683.1:0-10379 GCA_036023855.1 Gadopsis marmoratus | reverse complement strand
CATCATATCCGAGATACCAAGTTACAGCAACAACACTTTATATCTTGTTATAACAAGTGCTCTAGAATAACACTATAGAAGTACTCACAAAAAAGGCCTGGTGCCAAAAAACTCTCTGTATCTCTTTCTTTCTCTCATGACTATTTGTCTCTGTACACATTAGCACATGGCATTTTTAACAAAATATGTATTTGCAAGAATGATGGACTACATAATATATCAGAATGCTCCATTGTGTAGCCTACAATGTCAGAAAAGGGTCCAGCTAGAGATGCACTACAAAACATGTTCCAGCTATAACGACTGCCCAGAGACACTGCAACTGTTTTTAATATGTTTTGTAATTCATATGGCTGTAGATTCTCCCTCGGGAGTTTTTCATGTCCCACCGCAGTTCTGTCCACTAACGGGGAGTAACAGAGAAATTGCTGCACGATAGAACCGTCAGTGAGGCCTGGACACGTCTTAGACGTGTTCTTGGCAACCTGTGTGTTTGACAGGTGATCAGCTAACTGGCTAAATCTAAAAAAGAGAACTGATCAAGGAGGTTCTGAAACACGCCTCGCTGGAGTGAAGTCGGAGATTTGTCGGACCCCCGCAGAGCTCGTGTGCCCCACAACATTCAGTCCACAATCCGTGACAGTGAATGCCTGTTTGTCTTTACCAGCTCGTTGAGTCTCTGCATAGCGATGCGGTGGCCATCATCAAGTTGACAGGCGATGTTAACTTTACCCAACATTGATACAGTAGCTTTACTGAGAGCTTCAACTTACGATTTAGTGTTTTTGTGTTATGTCAACATCTTTTGGACCCTGCACCCCCTGTCTCTTCACTCTGTCACAGCTCTGTAGCACCGCACTGGCTGTCATTGGTCAAAAGTCAGCGTCTCTGGGCTGAATGAATTTAGCCCAAATGCTCAGCAAATCAAGGGGGCGTGCCACCTGTCACTCACTTAACACGAATATGATTGGAAGCTGACGCCACTGTGTTTGGGCTGTAAAAAATAAGCCCATTTAAAATTCTTGTGACTATTTGGTTCTGTTGCTCCTCAATTCAAGACGATCTGTTTTAAGGTTTATTACAATTATTTGATCATATTTATTGTAAAGGATAGGGAGGGCTTAGCCCTGTTAGCCCATTGATACCAGCCATCCCTGATTACAACCAAATCTGACAAGAGTAGTCAGAGAATCAGATCATCTGAACCACTTTATTTGGAGGTAAAGCCGAAAGTGGGCATACCTGAAATGTCAGTAATAACCCCTCAGTGAATATCTACAACAAGAACAGCAAGTCAGAGTTGAATCAGGAAGTCTGTAAATTGCAGGGGGTGGGGGGAATTTCATCGTTCACTTTTGTTTTCTTTTTCCAAATAAGTTCGGCAGACTTCCAGGTTTGTTCAAAACCGGTCTGCTCATCTTACTGCTTGTGTTTTTTGGCTCATCCAGTATATATATATCATCCATTAACTTGGTGCGTACAATGTTATTCAGAGGTGTGTACTCGAGTCACAAATTTGATGACTTTAGGTTTGACTTGACAAAATCAAAGAAGACTTGCAGCTCAACTTGGACTTTAACACCAATGACTCCTGACTTCACTTGGACTTGTGACTTGAAAATACTTGACGAAACTCAAAGTTTAGGACTCTGTACTTGCCTGTCTTGACTTGAAACTTGAGTGCAAAGACTTGACATTTACTTGGGACCTACAAAGCAATGATTTAGTACCACCTCTACTACACAGGCCATGTAACGTCTCACTGTATGTGTGTAACCGCAACCAGAAGCATATTTTTTTGTCTCCTGTGTAGACACCAACTGAAGATGCTGCTCTGCTAACATGCTGCTATGCAGGCTGTGTAGATTTTGCAAGTCTACTTTCATGTAATGACTTGTTTAGAACCCGAAGGTTTAGGACTTGGGACTTTACTTGTCAGTCTTGACTTGGGATTTTTCAGTCTTGACTCATGTCACGACCTGGCTCGTGAGCCATGGCAACAAACGGGGAAGACATGGCTTGAAACTGAAAAGTGTATTAACATAACATACAATAACTAAGAAACATACTAAAGTTATGAGGTGTGTGAATCAGTGGTATCAGTGTGCCAGCAGTTGGGTGAGTGAAAAGATGGTGAATGAAGGCTGTTGTATGGTGTAGGAATTAAGGAATTACATTTCCTCGAAAAGAAGCTCACTGGTCTCTCCAATCCCAGGTCATCAACCTGCAAAAGAACAGCCCCCGCCCCCACATGACTAGCATCCACCTGAAGGGAAAATGGGTGGTCAAATCCGTCAATGAAGTCAAGCACTTCACAGTCGCCCTTGCAAACTCACACTTACACTCACACTCCTACATTAAACACATGACGTTCCACACATCGATCAGTTTTTTCATCTTTCCCTGCACCGATGACAAGTTCTGTTTCACCAGCTCTCCAGCTGCATACAGTCTGTCGAAAACCATTCACATAGTCAATGATATTTGTAGAAGGGTCCACATTTTTCCACTGGCCATATAACAGAGTTAACGGGCCATGCACCGTTTTCCCAAACACCAAATGATTTGGACTAAACCCTGTGCATTGCTTCCCTAGCTGCCAGCATCAACCAGGGCCTTCCTCTCAGTCTCCCCCCATTTGGGTACAATAACCACACAACAATGATTTAAAATGATGGAAATGGTCTAATGCTCCCTGACTCTGTGTATGGTAGGCAGATGCCTTATTGTGCTTGACATGAAGTTGTTTTTAACACTTGGGCAAATAGATGAGAAGAAAAGTTCGAACCCTGATCTGTCTGAATGATTTTTGGAATACCAAAAAACGAGATGAACTGAGTAAGAGCATGCACCAGTGACCTAGCCGTTAATGTGCGCAATGGATACGCTGCAGGGTACCGTGTACTTTGACACATCACTGTAAGGAGATAAACTGCCCCAGATATTAGAACGAGGTAATGGTCCCACACAATCAATTATTAGATGTTCGAAAGGCTGGTCGACAGCTGGAATAGGAAATAAAAGCGCAGGTGTTATAACTCTGGTTAGGTTTACCAGTAAGTTGACATGTATGACACGTCCTGACATATACAGCAATATCCTTCTTCAAAACATGGCCAAAAGAAATGGCACAGGACCTGATCATAAGTTTTCCCTAACACCCCAGTGTCCAGCATCATCATGAGTCAGTTTCAACACTGACCCTAGAAATTTAGAAGGTAACACAACTTGAATAATGGGGTCTCCTATGAACCTATCACTATGACGCACCCATTTTCGTACGAGTAGCTCTTTATTCAGAAAGTAACGACAAGCGCTCTCTTTTACCTCAGCCACAGGAAGTACCTGCTCGAATAAACTTCTCAGTCCCAAATCAGCTTTAGGTCTTCCTGTGAAACTGAGAGAGGCACATCAGACAAGGAAAATGCACAGTTTTGATGCGTCACACTCCACATTTTCAGAACCAGAATCAAGATGGGCACGTGTAATGGAGCACGTTACCGCACATGCAGAAAAAACCTCTGGGAAATTCAACTCATTTTCATCCGGCTGCTTCCTAACCGGCAGAACTGATGAGACCACAAGAGGTGGCGGCGGAACATCAGCCCAAACTCGCCCCCCTGCCACGCCATTTCCCAAAATCAGTGTGATACCCACAATTGGCAGTGCCGAACTCACACCAACAGCCACTGGGCCCTGAAAAATCAGAATGCAGCATAATATTATGCATTGGGACCTGCAAAACTTTCATCCCCATTCCCAAAACAGGAACAGAGAGCCCCGTGTTGCTCTCTTCTGAAAATGGCAACACTGAAGCCTGGATAAAAGAATCAAAAGCAGCAGTATCACGCAGTATCTTAACCCGCACTTTCACCTCGCTTCCCACAAGAGAGACCAAGTCAGACACAAAAGGCAAAAATGACTCAAAATCACCCAGCAAATCTTCTCCCTACATCCCATCACTTCCAACATTAACCACAGACACACTAGGCCCAGACACAGCTAAGCAAACCCCTCTCGCCTGTCCTACAGCTGCATTTGGTTTAAACCTAGGCTTAAGAGCATAACAATCAGCTTTCCAATGTCCTTTTTTATGACAATAGTTACAGACCTTATCTGAACTCTGCATACGATCTCTCAGCTCATATTTACTGGATTGGTTAGAATGATACACAATACCTGTAATGGCACTATCCCCAAACCCAGGATTGTGAGTGCGCAATTCCCCAAACTTACGCCTGTGTGTTAAAACATAGTCATCTGCTAAAGATGCCGCTGCCATAGCTGTTGTTACCTTCTGGTCACCGACATATGTAGCAATACTCTCAGGTATTGTATTTTTAAACTGTTCCAAGACAATCAAGTCACACAACTCCTCAAAACTCTCAACCTTTAAAGCGGAACACCAATGCATAAAATGTGCCATCAGATCACGGGCAAACTCTAGATGTGTCTGCTTATCCCCTTTCGTCCACGTCCGAAAACGTTGGCAGTAAGCCTCAGGGACCATCTCATAAGCCTTCAACACTGCAGCTTTAACGACAAAATAGTTCTCACTATCTGCATTAGACAAAGCCGAATGGACCTCCTGGGCCCAATGCACTCTGCAGCATTAACGTGCAATCCGACTCTGGCCACTTCCTTGTGTCTGCCACATGCTCAAAAAGAGAGAAAAATGTTTCCGGATCCTTCTAATTAAATTTAGGAAACAAGCGCAGGTTCCCCAAAACATCAAAACCCCTCTCAGAAGGCACTGGGCAAAGCATGGAACTATCCAACTCCACCGAACCATCACCAATCAGCTTTCCACTCTTGATTAGATCAAGTCTGTACTGCTGTAAAAACAACTTTGCCTGTTCCTACTGATAGCGTAGTTTTTCCACGGCCAACTGCTTCTCGATGTCTACTTGCCGTTTCATTTTATCATGCTCAATCTGTAACATAAGTAACTCTTTTTGCTGCCCAAATGCTGCAAAAACTGAAGGAGACAAAAATATATTACCTGGACTGGGAGGTCGATCCTCCTGCATAGCCAAAACCCCCATTTCTCTTAAATTCACTATCAAAATATGCTTAACAGTGTCCTTTAACCGTTTATCAGAAATTTCCACTTCATAATGATCTGCTATTTTTAGCAGCTGCTCTTTTGTACACCTGTCCAAAATCTCCTCTGCCAGAACTCTGACAAACTCCGCTATTTCAGTCATTTCTCCAAAGCAAATCACAACTACCAAGGACTACAGCAAGTGCCTACAAGGTACATAAAACCAAACAAACCCACAACAGAGCACAAATCCCCTCTATCTAACCTGCCTATCCCAATCTGACTAGTAACTTTCACCCCTAGTCTTCATGCAGTGACAATGGTGGGTACTTATGCACTGAATACCTCTAGTGCAAAAAAAGCTACCAAACACTTTTGCCTTGTCAGTCTTGACTTGAGACTTGAGTGCAAAGACTTCAGTTGTGACTTGCAAAACAATGACTTGGTCCCACCTCTGTTGTTATTTCACTGAATGTCTCATCTTATATTCCATTGCTTATTTGATCTGAAGAATTTGCTGTTTTGTCTTATTCAACTCCTGGTTTTATTCTTTCTAATATTTCAATGTTCTACCATGCGTAATTGTCTTTTCATTCAGTTCAATGAAAAAAGTGTTTTTTCATTCAATGGTGAAGCACTTTGTACCTCGTGTTTTGAAACATGCTTATGTTCCTGCTTATTATCCAATGTTTAGAGCAACTGTGTTATTGATTACAGAATAAAAACATCTATATCTCAAAAAAACTCAGAGTCAGTCACTATTTTAAACATTAAAGACACTGTATTTCCTGTATTTTCAGTTTGTATTTAATTGTACTGGAATGGTATGTTACTATGTTTCCTCACACATGATTTGGTTGCGTGTAAAGCATGTGAGACTGTAACTAACTGTGTTAGAACTGTGTTCTCTCTCCGCACAACATACATGTTTGGCACACATAGTTAACATGAACTCTTCCACCCTGGCTCCCAGTGAATCTGATTGGGCTGCCCAGCCCCCATGAAAGAGATTACACAAATTTATGCAAAGCCTGTAAATGATTTATACTGCAGAGCACAACAAAGGGCTTTTTTACAACACCGCAGACAAGAGGGAGAGAGAGAGAGAGAGAGAGCGAGAGAGAGAGACAGACACTGGCACCTGCAGTAATCCCCACACTCACATACAGCTTACTGTGCCACTGCCAACAGGAAAGGTACAATAAAACAAGGCATATTCAGCCAATAGTATTATTTAGAAGGAAATGCAAGGAAGTCCATATAGTGCCCTTTTTTTCCTGCACACAGAACAGCTATTGTGGCTAATTCTGTCGCCATACAGGCTGCATAGTGCAGTGATGCTGCAGCTCCAGTAAGGACCACAGCACTCACTGTTGGCCTTGGATCTATGTTTAGACAGAGCTTTTAAGCAATCTGATGTGTTGTGGAAAAAACAACAGACAATCAGCGTGCGTGTACATATGTGTGTATTTGTCATGTACGTCTGTGTGCTGTACTGTATGTTTGTATAAGTGCAAGTTATTTATCAGGGATAATAAAAGGCAGAAATGTGTTTGAGCTCTTACCATCTCCCATGGCAGTGTCACCCCACCCCGACCCACAACCCATGGATCCAACACGTGGCTGGGTTTATACATTATTCTTAAAGACCTCTGTGTGGGAGAAAAATGGGCCCATTATTTCCAAGCAGTAATGTGATCTATTTGAGTGTAGTGTATTGGCAGTGAGCTTGTATGCGTGCATGTATGTCTGTGTGTGTGTGTGTTTGTCAGTCATATAACATATTAGCATGTTTGGACAGTTACAGCATGTATCATGCAGTCAATTGAAGGAGTGTTTGGGCTGTTCGTATAAGTTTAATTGTAAGGCGTCTGGATGGACAAGAGGAATTACAGCAAACTTACGTATATAAAGGCATTGAAGTGTAAAATCAGAATCTATCTTGTAAAGAAATAATGAAAAGTGTGTATATTTGATGTCTTAAAGTGGCTATAATCAATATATTTTTATAATATATTAAATGATAATGGAAATTATCACCTGAATATGCAGCTCCCCTCGGCTTTACTGAGCTTTTATAGTGAGTTTCAACTCATTGTTTAGCCAGAATTTTACTCTTTAGGTTCACTCTCAATGCTCTCATTAACAAGTCCTTCAACCCATACCACCACACAGTTTGGTTATGTTTAGGCACCAAAACTACTTGGTTAGGTTTAGGAAAGATCATGGTTTCAGTTAAAGTACATACGTTAGTAACTTAAGTTTAGAAACTTAAGCTTCGTGAAGTGACATGTAAAAATAAGTCAAAGTTAACGTTCGGTTTAACACGGGACACAAACAGCAGTCTCCTGAGTCCTGTGTTATTTCAGCCACCGACAACCAACCCCATCCCCCACCCCCACCCTCACCCCCCACCATGTGAGTGTTTGTTTAGCATCTTGTTTCTGTCACACTCCACAGGAGGAGGATCCAAAAGCACAAACCTCTATTGATCAATGTATTCCTGTAGATGTAAGTAGGAAGAGCTTTACTTGAGGCTGCACAGTATACAGATCAGAGTCACACTTGCATATGTTTGGTACATGAAGAGGGAAGTCAGACAGGGGTAGGTTCGATGCACGAGGAGGGAAGTTAGAGAGGCGGAGGTCATACACAGGCGATTCGATAACAAGGCACGTGGGCGGGTGAAGTTGCTGGGATGAAAGACTCAAGAGTACAAATGAACTGGCACAGTCGAGAGGGAGGACCGAGGTTAAATATACACAGGTGGGTAATCAAACAGATGACACACAGCTAGGTTGGCAGAACAAGCGGGATGACAGACAGGGCTGAAGAGAAAAGCCTCACCTGGACTTATCGCAGGGACCGGGATGTGACAGTTTCAGCTACTCCCAAGTGCCCATCAAAAAGACTATTATAGCAGGTTTAAGAAGACTTATATGAGCAAAATTCTATCAGTTTCGACTGTGTTTTCAATACCGAAGCCTAGATTAATACGGCGCCAGCATGGGGAAATGAAAAGTCAAAAAAAATAAAAATGTGCCTTCATACAGCTCCTAAACTGTCTCATTAACATGTTTTATCCTGGTAGCAAGCGCTCCAAAAATAAATCTAAGACTCACCTGGGTTTTAGTCCTGGTATTTTTGGGATTCTGATCCCAAAGTTCAACCATATTGAGAACCTGTGGGAACATACAGGGGAGCTTATTTCCTTTAGCTGTGGTTCCAGCTACGCCCTCCCTCGGATCCCCGCTGGCTTCTGGACCACAGCTTGGGACATCAGTGCTGCATGTTCGCCTCCATGCCTGAACACTGCCATTGCTGACCGATGGACTGTGACCCACCCCCCCACTTCCATCCATACACTGTTACCAGGTGCCGAGCCCTCCCCACTGTCCCCACAGCCCCATCACCCCTCCTCTCCTCTCCGCCCTTTAACCCTGCAATTCAGACAGCATTTTCTGGATGAACAATGGAGTCATTGTTACCTCAAGGTGGCATATTGTGAGGGGTGTTCACGAGTGGCTGCAGAGATGACCCTGATAGTGTAAATCAGCCCCCCCACCCCACACACGGTCTATGGTTCCCAAACTTTGCAACTTCAGGTCACTGGGGACATCCAAGGTGGGGAGCAGCAAGCCAGTCCTAAAGCACAAGCGCAGTAACAATAATTGCAGCAGCGGCTGTTGAGCACGGGGGAAGCATGCGGTCTGCATCCACAGATCCAGACTCCACAGATCCGGAGGCAGAAACACTCTCAGACAGCAGCAAGGAGAGAGAGAGAGAGAGAGAGAGGGGAGAGAAGGGGAAGGAGTCGAGTTAGTAACAAGCATTAATGGCATAAGAGTGCATACAGATGGAGCGGGAGAGGAGGAGAGAAGAGCTCAGTGCATTATGGGATGTCTCCCAGCCATCTAGGCTTATAGCAGCATAACTAAGGGGTGGGCCAGGGCTCACATGAATCAGTCCTACTATAAGCTTTATCAAAGAGGAAAGTCTTAATAGAGCAAAATAAGAACAACCTCAGGTTTAACTTCAGCAGTGTAGCCAGACTGACAGAGAGTCACAGCTCTATTGATCAATGTATTCCTGTAGATCTCAGTTGCAACAACTTCATAATATTCTTTAATGATAAAATTCTAAATATTAGAGACAAAATTCAGGACCTCAGCTGGTACCTACCAATCACTGAATTAAACCGTCTAAGAGCCAGTAACATCTGCTTACACCAATGATATCATTGGTACCATTATGATACCAACATTATTCACACAGACCTTGTAGTTGCAGAGGTATAGTCTATTCATTTTGGGAATGCCATTTTTGAGCAGGGGACTGAGCCAGATGCCTAGGGATTACAAAACAAAGAAACGTCAGGTCTGCTTCCTCTAGTTTTACGGTGGTTGGCATCCAGGTGCATTACTGCCACTGGACTTGAGGTTTACTTTATAAGTCCTTTTCTTGACTTTAGAAGGTGATGTTGTTTTCCCCTCACTGGCCCCCATCAGTGTGCTATAGGGCTACTATTACATGTAGCTATGATTGGAAAATAATGGGTGATGGTATACGGTATATGATATTAAGTATTCTAGTAAAAGAAAAAGTACAGTTGCTGGTATATATACACTGCTCAAAAAAGAGTATATGTAAGTATATGTAACAGAGTTTGTAGAGTATGATTCCACTTGTTATCATGTTATCATTATTTGATATGTAATGGGGTAGGTTATTGGCTCAAGGGGCGCCCTCTCTCAACGGAAGTTGATAAATTACACTGGCAGTGCTGAAACATTGCCAGTCTATGAGAGCCATGTCCAAGGTGAGTCATAGAGTGCAGCACTGTTGAAATTATTTATTATTATTATTAATATCTGTATATTCACTGCTGGAACATGTAATGCACTGTGACTGAGGGAAATGTTGATGAGAAGTGTGACTAGTGGGTTACTTTAAATTGCTATAAAATGTTCTAATAACAGCATAATGCAGTCTTGAGCTAGCTAGCTAGTTGCTGTTCTTTTGTGGCATGCTGTGTGTGAGCTGCCTGTAACGAGCCAAATGAATGACCAGTACATATCCTGTTCCTGTTCAGAAAATAAAGTGCCCGGAGTGTGAAGACCAATAAGCCCTTGATCATCATTACTACACAACGCAGAGTCAAAGGGGTTCTTGGACCAGCCAGTTACAGAGAAGTGTAGCTGGGCGCGATTACATATAGCATCAAGTCAGTTAAACTTCTGGGATATTGATCTGGTCAGTTAAGTAGCAGAGGGGGTTGTTAATCAGTTTCAGCTGCTTTGGTGTTAATGAAATTAACAACAGGTGCACTAGAGGG
>JAVQJF010030675.1:0-20082 GCA_036023855.1 Gadopsis marmoratus | reverse complement strand
TTCACTCCCTCCCTCTATTGACCCTTTGTCCGAACATTTTTCTAATTGCTGGAGTCGAAAAGCAAAACCAACAAATCAACTGCCCACAATCCCTGCAGCATCATTAGAATATCCAACTCAGATACAGCAAAAAAATATATATAATAAACAATTCACCCTAAAACCACAAGAAATCCTGAAAACTGCCCGTCTTGAGGAGCACCCCATTTTATTTTGTCATTTTCGTATTCTTCTGCCGCCAACAGTCCTGCCCTCTCGTGAACATTTTCCAGAGAAGAAATGTCTAATTGCTGTAAAACATTACAGTCTGCAAAGATTTATCTTTAAAAAAAGGTCCACAACTGAATGAGAAGCCATTATTTTAGAAAACAGCAAGAAACTGTCACAAAGCAAGTTCAACTCAGCATGGCTGTCTTTAGGCTTAGCTGGCTTCACTGAACTTAACATTGGTGAAACTGAATAACTATCATAAAGCTATTTACATACTAAGATTTACTATTTAAACTAAGATTAATTAGAAGGGTTTAGTCTATAAATTGTCAAAATATTGTGTACAATGCTGTCTGATGACATCTTCAGATTGCTTCTTTTGTCCGACCAAGAGTACAAAACCCAAAGACTCTTCATTTACTGTCAGAAATGGCAAAGAAAAACAGCAAAACCTCACATTTAAGAAGCTGGAAGCAGCACGTTTGACAGTTCTGACTGAAAAATGACTGAAACAGTTAATCGAATATCCAAAACAGCTGGTGATTCATTTTCTTTCCATCAACTAATGAATTAATTTCTGCAGCTCCACTACATACCGCCAGATAGAAGAACCTCTCTGTTTGTTCAGAAGCATCGTTTTAAACCCAGAGTGGACACAATAAAGTAATTCCAGCTCTGATAAAATTATGTATAAAAAGGCCTCTATTGTTCTTAATGGACCACATCCATAGGATATCCATGCTGCCCCGGTAAATAGTGAGCCCACGTTGTGATTCTGCCAAACCAGAGTTAAGCCCAAAGAGAGCTGGATAACACTCTAATCTCACTTTGTGATAAAGACGCTGGACTTCAGAGAGTCTTAATGTTCTCACCCCCTTCTCCAATTATGATATGTGCCTGAGCTGAGCCCGGCCTACCCATCCATCTCCGAGACTCACCTCATCAATCTCTCTGATCCACCTGTCGATTCCATCAAAGGACCAGCGGTTGGTGATGTCATACACCAGCAGGATCCCCTGAAGAGACACACACACACAAACTCAACAGCAAGTCAGAGTATCAAAGTAGGCAGAGCAGCTGGTTTGTATAGTTGCATTTGACCAATACAGTGTGAAATCCCTGTGGACAGAGCTTGGGCCTTTAGATTAAGATAAGGAGGTTTAGTTCATGCAGAGTGGACTCTATTTGTGTAAGCTTGTTCCTCACCTGAGCCCCGCGGGAATACGAGCGAAAGATGGTGCAGAACCTCCCCTGTCCAGAGGTGTCCCTGAGGAGAGAAAGAAAGAAACATTAACAGTCAACAAAACAAGGTTTGAGCACCGAGGACAAAACTGACTTTATCATCCAAAAATCTCTTCTTCCATTTCAGCAGCGATCAAACTTTCATGTAGTGACTCAGGACACGAATGCTCTGCCTTGAATTAAGTCACATTCATCACCAGTATCTTTAGTACATTCATTATGAGGGGTTGATATTTGAGCAGCCAAAACTAGTTCGTAAATGTACTCGATGTACTTTTACTGCATGTTCATCATCCCATCTGGATGACTGTGGCCATTTTTGTCCCCCTTTACTAAAGAAAGAATTTAAGCCTATACACACTCTCAGCCTGGCAGTCAGTCTCCATCTTGTGCTTTCAGTTTTCACAAAGACAATAACGGAGGATTAATTGAGCCTGTTAAATCAGCGACGGAATGATGGAGTGTTTAGATGATAACGTTGTGGTCGGGTGCCTCCCTACACTCCCAACCCTTGTGATCAGATATTTCAAACAGGCTGTACAGATCTAAAATTTGAATTACAATTACAATTTGAGACCAGCCGTTGTTCTTTTCCAGTCGGACAATTACCAGCAAAGAGCAGATGCAGCTCAGCCAGGTGTGTGTTCATCCAGGCAGGTGTCGACGTCTGAGAGACAATCACCTATTGTGCTTCTAGCAGAAGTGACGTCCCTGCTAATGAAATGTTTACGCTTCTTAAGGCAGGTGCAGCTGGCTTTGTGAATGACTACTGAAGAGTTGGACTGTGCTCACCTGTCTTACTGACGGTCGATAAAACTGATGAGCCAATATCATCTTTTTAATAGCAACCGTAGAAAGCAGCAAACTAATATACTGGTCTCTGAGCCTGACGATGGTTTAATGAATTGATAGTGATCATTTCTATGGCATCATCTGGTCAAAGACAATCTGAGTGGTCACCCTGGGAGCCTAAGGGTTAAAGGTGCTGTGCTGACCGTGGACTGCAATGTTCATCTCTCTCTCACCCCATTTCCTGTCATCTCAGCGTTCCTCTAATAAATAATACATTATTTATTGTCAACAAATTCCATGAAAAGACCCAAACTAACAATGTGTTAGTCCTGCTCTCAATACTGTCTGACTTCCTGTCGCAGCTCCACGTCCATTGGCTGCCACTGAAGATAAAATATTATACACACATGTATTGGGCTTTTTGTTGTTGTTTTCATAAAAAGGCTCAGCAGGTAGTCTAGGCTGTGGAGTTTGTGCTATATATTACATTTACAAAACAGTTAAATGAAAAACAGCTCACAAAGTTGTAGTTTAATTAAAAAAAAAAAAAAGGCTCAGTAATTTCCTAAAACATCTGCTCACTGTAGTTTTTAATAAATATTATTTAAACAGGAGGAAATGTTGCTTTTGTTGGGGACTACTTTCAGCTGCGGATGAATCCACATTTGGTGCTCTATTGAGTATTTGGGGCAGCAGGACGATGTGTGTGGGTTTGAGTCCAAATAAACTACAGCGTGTGTTTTTAATAGTTTTTGGACAACAATGGAGCTCTATGGCTCAGAGGAAGAAGATGTATCAGGCTGTGATGCACACACACACAACAGCTAGTAGGTTTTGGTCTTTTCATGTGATTTGTTGGGAGATAAAAAAAATGTAGAACAACACCAGAGTTATCCTTCAAGTTTCTGCAGTTTCTCTCCTTTGCCAGCTCAGACAGACACCGAGTCATGAGACAGAAACGAACACAGATGGCAACAGAGACAGAATACAGAGAAATGACAGAAAATGGGAAGAAAGCAGAGGATGAGGTGAAGAGTGAGAGAGAGGAAAAGACAGAAAACCAACATTGAGATAGCGAGAAGAGGAGGAAAGACAGAGGCAGCAAAAATAAGGAATATTCTGCATCATAGGGCTGCCTTTAAACTTTTCTCTCCACAGGGAGAACGAGGCGTTGCTTCTCCCCTGAGCAGTTGAATTCCTTGGCCTACTTCCACCAAACAGGCCTCGCCTAGAACTGCAGTTTGTCTTAACTGACAATTACACTCATCTGCTGCATGATTACTACTGAGGCATACGATAATATGCAGTGGATATCGACTTGCACCCACAACACCGGCAGTAAAGTACACGCACCTTGCAGCTACGTATGGTTTCTTTTCTGTCAATATAGAGGGACAGATTTTTGCTGCCTGCGGGGAAACTTGTCATCCAGCTCTCACATGCTAAAACATCTTCCTCTGTGCAACCTTTCTGCAAATATGTTTTTTATGCAACCATTATTTAAACCTTCCGACTTGGTGTATTTTTGTGTTTTATGTAAATGAAACCCATTAACGTGTAGTAGTCCCTTCAGAAGCTTTCTTTACTGTCTAACAGTTTCAGACATATTCTGTATCATATTGTTCCAACTCGCCATTGAAGCTCTCTGATGTTCATACTGAGTGAAATATTCAGAGCCAAGACTTCCAAGACTTCCATGCTTTATATGGCTGCACCATTCCATCAAACGGAGATATTCGGGATGCATTGTGCACCGTTTTATACACATTTGCCCAAATTTCAGCCCGACATATTTTGTATCTTTGGAAACTTTAGGATCTCCACTAGAATTTCAAAACAAAAAAAATCTGTGCTTATCCTGGAGCTTTCATAACTCTTTATCATGAACGTAGAGACAAGAGGGTTCCAGCGGTCACACAAACACAGTACAGACACACTCCCAGTGCAGGAGCCACCCATATAGTTATATTATGTTTGGTTATATTACGTATGGTATGATGTCACGTGGGTTGGACCGGCAATAATCACGGTCTATTTAGTCACTGGTTCACATGCATGGCGGAGACTAAGAGAGGTGAGTAAGGTTCACACAAATCTCACAGCACCAACGTTCACTTTGACACATATCAACTTCATGTACTGGATTTCGTTTTTTTTACTTTGAAATGGACAATACATCTTTAAATGCTTATCTTGAAGTGGAATTGGATTACTCAAACTAGCTTAGAGCTAACATCTGAACAATCGGCACACCGGCCGTTTGGGGCGAATAAACACAAGTGGTCAAATTCATGCAAATAATGCAAAACTGAAAATGTGATTTGCGTTAGAACAGACTTCTACACTCACTTAGCTTTAGGTGTTTCTAGACACGAAGAAGGTTTTGGGTTTATTTGTCCAGATTTTTTGAGATGATCTGCCTCCACCACAATACAAAGGAGGTGAACGGGATTCTGCTTGTGGCGCTAAAAACTTTAAATAATGGAATTCAAAAATGTTGCCAGTGAATCCAAAGACCTCTGATCATGAACACAGCTGACAGTGAGGTTTGTGGACGATCCAGAGTAACAGGGACACTGTTCAGGTTTTATGTCCATACATTTATTTTTTATAACTTGGATAAACAAACCCATAAAAAGTTCCTGGAGGTCTAGAATGGTTCTGTACCGAGGGATTTAAGAGTACATGGCAGAAAAAGAGCAGCAGTGACTCTCTCTATTGTACAGACACCAGGTTACTCGTTCAGCAGTGATGTGCGCTTACCAAAGCTCCAGCTTCACTCTCCTCCCGTCCAGAAGGATGGTGGTGGTTTTATAGTCGATTCCTGGACAGAGAGAGAGACAGGGGGGCATTAGGCAAATGGATGCATCAAGAAGGCCAGCATCAATCAAGATTACAATACCGCAGTCAGAGACAAGCTGACGCTCGACAAAATGACTCATTATCTATTTGAGCCACTTAAACCGAAGCAAAGTGTGAATTTACCCACAACACACTGCAGAGAACTGTGATTAGCTTAGAACAACACAGAAATCACAGTGGAGATCTTTCAGCTTGCTCTGAATACAATGTTTTTATCATGTCAATGTTTCTGACTTGATTTCATCAAAATTGTAACATTAGGCTCAGCCCCTGCTGTTCACTACTATCACTGAGCTGCAGAGCAGAAGGACCGAGTTGATCATGGGAAACCCTCACAGTCATGGTGGTTACATCTGTACTGTGTTACTTTAATACTGTTCATAATAGGTGTGTGAGGCTGTACTTAGGCACAGTGGTGTTTTGAGCTTATTGCTAACATCAGCATGCTAACAATGGCTAACAGATATACAGTTTACCATGTTCACCATCTTAGTTTAGCAGTAAGCACACAGCACACCTGAGGCTGATGGGAATGTCATTAGTTTTGCAGGTTTTTGGTCACAATCAAAATTATTGGACACATTAAAACTTTGACCTGACGATGGCGCTAGAAGAAAAGTCAAAAGATCACCAGAGTTGTTACAATTCATCCTGAGGAGAACACGAATGTCTGAACCAAATGTCACGTCGATCCAGGCAGTAGTTGTTGAGATAGTTAATCTGGACCAAAGTGACCGACACTGCCACCCCTACAGTGCTAAACACACTTTTTAGTTATTGAAATTAAAAATGTAAAAATCGAGTTTAAAACTTTCACTAGAATTCTATCGAGTGCTGCAACAACCACACTTGTTGTTAAAGCGTCAGGACGGTGAACAGCCGCAGGCAGCCAACAAATCTGTTGTTGCTCGTTGGTTATCTCTGACAAACCTGTCTGACTGCTACACCTGTCGCCCTGCTGCCCCATGTCTCCACATGTTCTCCTGAGTCTGTCGTTTTCCCCGAGTCTAACACCACCTGAGGGTAAACAGGTGAACCACTCCATAATCTGTATTTTCTCTTTTTACACAGCAGTTTTACGTGACATTGGGAAGAAGGTGTTAAAGAGAGTTAAACTGTTCGGGGCACGATAAATCCTTGTGTTTGCTGGCTGCTTTAAGAACAAGGCTGGTAACTTTCTATATTTTTCTTACGGTCAACAAATTCTATGAACAGAGCCAAACGTATTGTGTATCTAAAGCCTGAAATATCTCATTCCTCTGCCATGTAGAGCTTAAGTGTTGCACAGAAATTATTAAAAACACACAGTTGTGGATTAATTTGCTGCTGAAAATAGTCCCCAACAAAAGTAAATCACATTTGCAGGAGATCTGGAAAAAAAAAATACGAACCAGGAAATTGTTGGTCAATTTACTAGATAATTGACTAAAACGATTTCCACAAAATGTTCTGCTAACAAACTGATCATTCGGTGCATCAGTCCACCTCTAGCTTTGGCCTACAAGCCCATACTCAACAAACCCTTGCATCGCCACCAAACGGATGTATGTTTGAACACGGTGCACCGACAGCTCAAACATTAAACGTCAAGACTCCTGGGAAGAAAAAAAGACTTTATCAGTAATGTTTGAAAAGCAGCGCAGCCAAAGAGCAAGCCTTCCCAGTTCCCAGACTCTCACACATGACTGCTTCAGGCTCTGGCAGGCAGCAGCTGCTGGCTGGCTAGCAATATCTTCCAATTTTCCAGGCAACATAAAGCTGCTGCTGAGCTAAAGTGCTGGGCTCAGGCTAGCCTAATTGAATTGGAGCGAGTGCAGGGTTTTGTACCAAGTGCTTCCTTTCCTCTCGTTGCCAGGGCTCACTTAGATATCCCAGATAATCAATAGCTTCTCCGATGTCTCTCATGTCTTGGCTGAATACTGCTGCTTCTATTCTGGGAGTCGGCTGACTTTGTTTGTTCTTTGGCCGCGTGAGGCTTATAATGTTCAGCTTGTTGAGACTGTGTCAGAAAGGTGAGAAATGTCAGTACGTGACTGTCAAAGATATATCCGAGGTCATTTGTGAAACCATTTCTCTTTTGCTACTGGAGTTTCTTTCTACTCTGTAACTGTAAAATGTCCCGCTCAAAAGAAAGTATGAAACAGATTCAAACACTACACAAAAAAATCGAAATAATAAAATCCTGAAAACAAATCTGATATGTGGATGGGGCTGCTGCAGCTGGGAATCAAACATCATTTTACAAGTACCAGCATCTACATAGGAGTTTAATAAAACAGGTGGACACGCTTGTCTAATACATCTTTCAGACCAACTCTGCACTGAGTCACTAGATCATGTAGGACCATAGAAGACCTGGAACAGAACCCAGAACAGCAAAGACTAATGTCAACGTGTAACATCTGCAGATATACTGTACATAACATGTAGAGATCATAAAAAGGAAGAAATGAAACAGAGAAGACAAGAAATCAAAGTGCAGAGAATCTGATCAGACAGCAGCGAGGCTGCATCTTCAGCTGAGCTCTGTGGAAATATTGAACAGTCGGTGCTCGAGTCTCTGCATCTTTCGAGAGGATTAGACCAGGTTCGGCTTTTCATTTACCTACCAACACTCTAAGCCCCTCTCGCCTCCAGGGGGGCAGTATAGGGGGTTATCTCTGTGCTGGCCTGCATCCAGTGATAACTGTGTGTATGGATATGCCACCGTCAAGGCAGCCATTCTGCAGCTACAGGCAAACAATGGGCCGCTGTGCCTGCATGACCCCTGGGGAATATTCCATCGTTAGCGTGTGCGGAATGAAATAAAGATTTAAGAGTCTCGCAGCTGCACTCAAAAGTGTGTTTTCAAGCTGCTTTTGCATTTTAATTGGCTTCACCCCTCCAAAGCTGGCGTTATCTGACGACTAACATCAACCGACTGCGAAATTCAAAATCTTATCGCAGTGTGAACAATTAATCTTGACTTCCACCCCGAAATGATCGGCAACTCCAACACATTGCGGACAAACCGAGACATTTAAATATGCTTTTTTACGCCAACTTGTGCTCTGCTAAAATGTCAGAAAGTTGTGAAAAATGCCCATCACAATTTCCCAGAACCCACGGTGACGTCTTGTTATTAGATATTCGGTTTTCTGTCATATATGACAAAGAAAAGCAGCAGATTTTAACATCTGGGAACCTGGAAACATCATGTTTGGCATTTAGCTTGAAAAATGACAGAAAAGATTAAAATGATTGTCAGTGCAGTTGCCGATTCATTTTCTCATTAATTGACTAATCATTTCAGCTCTGATGAGAACATTTTTGCAAAATTCCTCAGAGCCTGAGGTGACGTCTTGAAATTGATCGTTATTTCTAAAGCAACAGTCCAAGACACAGACGTTGAATATGCAGTCATATATAACAAAGACTGCAATACTACACTGAAAAATGATCCCAAAGCACATCCTGTTCAATGCCTGAGGGCCAAAACTATTCGACAACGTCACCAGACACAAAACCGCCCATCCTTTACAAACACACACGTCTTTAAGCAGGACGATGTACAGTCATTATGACTAGTCACTATACTGATTCACCAAATTTATGATCAGTGAAGCTCACAATCACTGATCACCGAGGAGGAAATGCGACAGAACGGTCTATCCAAGTGGCTGCCCCAAATCAGGACGGGAACCAATCACAGCCCGAGGACAATGCCATCCAGTTAGAATCTGCTCTTTTTGTCCTGATTTTCAACTCTTAAAATATTTAGGTTCTTCTCAAGAAATCCCTCCATGCGAACCTCTTTGCCAGAGGGTTGGAGATCAATAGCCGAGCTTCTGTCTACACAAACATCCCAGCTGAGGCGCGTTCAGCTGCGTTCCACTCGGCCCTCCATATTTAATGAAGCCGTTTGAAGGCTTTTGATGTCGCATGCATCAATTAGGACATCTTGCTCTTTTAGAGGCTTTTAGAAGCTGCGGGCCCACATTTTTTGGGGGGTGGGGGGGTGGAGAGTTTGCTTTTAGGGGAATGACCGGTTCTCTGTGGGCTTGGTGTTCACAAACATTTGAAAACATGGTTTACGTATAAAGTAGAGTTCAATCTAAGACTGAGGCTTCAAATAATTACTTTGCTTGTCCATTAATCTGCAGATTTTTCTGATTTATCAATTATTTGTTTATAAAATATCAGAAAACAGTTTAAAATGCCTGTCTTAATTGCTTTAAGTCTGAGGTAATGTCTCTAAATGCCTTGCAATGTGCAACCAACAGTCCAAAAATCCAATCTGAGAAGTTGCCACCAGAGAATGGTTGGCATTTCTTTCTTGAAAAATTATGCCAAATTGACTAATTTAATCTTTTCACCTCTAAATTGGATATCTACAAACACTATGGTTTAACTGTAAAACCTTCAGTGCAATTAGAGACAACAATGTATGAGAATAGAGCAGTACTTCAATCTTTATTACTTATTTGTAATGATGGCCTCCCTCTCTAAATCACCTTCACCCGCTGCATTGAAACCGTTTGGCCTGCAGTGAATGTGGGCGTCTGAAAACACACATGACACAGGAAGGTCTTCACGCTGCTGCCAAATGCCAACAGGCAGCATCACCCTTTGGCCAAATTCATTAGATAAGCACTGGCGAAAAGGGGTCATTCTGCTGACTGATGTATTTTTCATGAAGAGCTTCTTTCATCCTAAAAAGGAGGCGATGGAAATCTTCTTCATGGAAAAAACAAAATGGATACTTAAGGAGTCATCTGCGGCCGCATCTCTGGCGAGGACTGTTTTCTGGAGCAAATACCTTGACAGACATTCACGTGCACATATTACCTTTAAGAAATAAGAAAGTGAGCAGCTTATATTCCAGGATCAGAGAATCTAACTAGGCTGCATGCATGCGATGGATGCACTCCCTTCCTTTCTCTCCTGCTGTGCACCTCATTAAAGTTTCTCAACAAACTCAAACAACCTCTTTAAGCATCGGCACAATGATCCCAGCAGTACAGGATGCATTCACTGCACGTTAGCATGGCAGGAGTCACCCTGGGCTATTGAAGCCAGACTAAAACCACGCCAGAGACTTTGCATGTTTAAGCCAATTTATAAAACTTACATACATTATTATTTTCTGAAGCATAGTGCAGCATTTCCGCGCTTTAAAATGCGTGTTTTGTTTTCCTGCTTTCTGCACAGCCACTAGTTTCATCTCATTCCAGTTACACTATTAAAATGAATTTGCAGATATTTGAAAGGGGCCCCGAGTCGAGGTAATCCATCACTGAGAAAATCTTGTCTGCTTTTATTGTTGGCATTGTAATGCCGCTTTCAGAGCAGAGTGGTGACCCACCCAAATGGATTTACTGCCACCCACAAGGCTTTTTATTTGTTTAACTTTTTTAATTTGTTCCTTTCCTTTGGGGAAATGCAGTTAAAGCTGACAATTATTTGTGGTTTTTAAAATGATAAATTGTAACAAATAAAGGCTTAGAAAGTTTGGAAAAGTTACCATATCATGGTTTAGTTTGTGAATACAATGCTGTGCAATGAACCAAAGTGATTCTAACCTTTGGGAATCACCAGATAACTGGAAGAAACAGTAAGAATCTGAAACCATGATGTCTGTATAAATTGTATTAAATGGGCTAAAACATACAAACACTGGTCTTTGACAGCCCCTCTTTTATCTGCTCTTCGTCTTGGGTTTCCCTCCGATGGGAGTATGTGTGTAGAGCAGCCACAGACCACCAGCTTACTGCAGCAGCAGGTGGCGATCAGATCGAGGCCGTCAGCCCCGGAGCAACAGCACCGAGAGAACCAGGTGATCTGAGCTCCTACACCCGAGGAGGGATCAGTTGACTGGGCATGGCTCCATCAGCCTTCCCCTCCACGACATGGTGGATGAAGCTAAAACAGCTGGTGTTCTTAAATGTAGCTACTCTACAGTAACAAGTACAGATGACAAGAGTCTGAAATCAAGTTCTCCTTGTGGCAGGTTACATTTCTACCGGCCACTCATTTTCTTTGTCTGTCACTTCTGAAGTCTATGTAGAATCTTAATCCCCGACTATAACTTTCCTTTTCAAAATTTACATTTTTAAACCTTGCCTTTTTAAAACTATATTTATGAATAGAAGAAAATCCCATCTGCCATGGTGCAATAATTTAGCCTGTATATGGCAGGTGCCAATTTCATTCCCTGCTGAGGACTTCAATTATAATCCAATTCAATTGGCCCCAGTAGAGCACATTGCTTTAGTTAGCAGCGCTCAAGCTGTTATGGTAAAAACAAGGAACCACCTTCATACCGGAGAGGAAGTTGACTGGAAAATATTCCGTGTTTAATGTAAAGACCTAAAACTACCGTCTTGTTATTACACCATGAGGTCATGAAAACTATTGTTTAGCAAGTGAACTGATCCACTAACTCAACAACAGTGCACATGACTGTCTGACTTGCTTCCATGTGATCACTCTGCGTCTTTGTTTCCACAGTCCACGGTGTGCAGCTGGGACGTTCAGGACGCCTGAGCTCATCGTCCAACAGGGCAGGACTGAGCACACAACAGGTCCCCAAACACCTGAGATTAGAGTGACTCACCGCTGCTGTACGCGTACGGGGACTCGGCCGATCCGTCCTGCAGGCTGTCCAGGATCTCTCCTTTGCCCACGTCGCTGTCTCCGACCAGGAGGAACTTGAGCAGGTAGTCGTAGCTTTTCACTGGGCTGCCCTGGCTGCCCATCGCGTCTCACATCTGAGCCCAGGGGCAGCGGAGGCTGAAGATGGGCGACTGCAAACGTCCCCCCGCAGACACAAGGGCGGGCAATCAACCAGCCCTATTGTGTGCTACTCTACTCCCTTGACCAACACAAAGGCAATGTTTGTTATCCCATGAGCTTGGTGAATGGGGCTCCACCACCTCACGTCTTTGTTTTGCCTGACAACTTTAATAGTCTTCCAAATTGTGGGCAAGTAGGTAATTTTCAGACTAGAACAGGGCCAACAACACTGTCTCACAGGGATGTTCTGCTTGAACAACAAGGTGGGCGCCAGTATATGTGGTTCTGAGAAGCAAAGCAAGTCATTTAGTCACGTGTGGTGAAATAACTTCAACTACCGGTAATATTTACTGGTACTGTCTTTCACACTGATGACTGACAGGTTACAAGTAACCAATATCTGAGACTTAATGTCCCAGTCGAACCAAAAAAGAAAACCCCAAAGTATCTTAGTGACAGACTAACACGTATTAAAGAGTAAGAGCGGAGGCGCTCAGAGGGCAACTGACGACTCCTGCACAGTCTATGTTGGGAAGAAAATGATGCGTATTGTCTGGAACCGTATTTATGAAAAGCTAGGTGGCTATTACCACTTTGCAAATTGTATGCGTAAATACATCTGCCGAGATATATTACCGGTAAAGCACGCAGGCTGCAGAGCTGCAGGGGGTAACTGTGTGTTCTTGTTGCCCATTAAGAGACGCTTGCTGGCTAAGTTTGCTGGGGAACAACAAGCTAGCCAGCCAGCTAGCTCGGCTATCGCTCACTGGTGCGAACGTTACCAAAGCGGCAGACGCGGTAGTTATTTAAAGACGCCGTCGCTGGTTACGCGCTATGCCACGCTAGACACAGTCGCGTATAACCTTGCAGTAGCCTTTAGCTGTCCACTTCTCGCTGGATAAAAAACAAAAAAAAAACAAAAGAAACTTGGTACTCCGCGGCAAGCTAAATGCTAACTACACTAGCGCAGCCCGCAGCTCAACTTCAACCGACGTCCGTGTAATTTCAGGCCCCCTTGTCTCCGTTTAGTCCGGGATGACAAAGACTCCCGTAACTTCGCCGCGTTATATCCAGGAAACGCCGATATCTGCAGCGCGATCAGACGGCGGTGGCATTTCCGCGTCCAGTCCAAATCTCCGTAGGTGTACGCAGCAATCGGAGCCCGAGCGCTTCCCATGTTTCTCCATTATGTTCACCCATAATCACAGCTGCTGCGGCTCCTCTGCGCCGCACAGCAACGCCGAATGTGCCGCTGACAGATCGGCTGCTCGCTGCCGTCTCCTCTGTTCCCGCCCTCTCGCTCCAAGACCCGCCCCCCCGCCCAATGATTGGCCGCTGGCTCCCCGTTGACGTGGGCAGTGGCGTTCATTGGCCAAGCATAACGTCCATCAAAGCTTTGCTGTCAACAACACGCAGATGGTGAGGGGAATGTGGACAACAAAGATGATTCATTTCGCAGTGAACAATGGCTGACATCCTAGATAAAACGTGATTAAATTAAAGCTGGGAAGTGTTGATTCTCAAAGTGAAATCCTGCCCCAAGCAAAATTACATTTGGGGCGTTTGGGGAAATCTTATTTGCCTCTTTACAGTCAATAAAAGAACATCACAGAATATACACACATAAGATAAACTGATCTGAAAATAAATTATATCGCCCCTTCCCTCTGACTCACCAAACACTATTTCCTGAAATGTTGGACTGTTCCTTTAAAATTCAGATTTTGCTTGGGCACAAACATTTGATCGTGATATGACTGTGAGGAATGACTTGATATACTTCTTGCAAAATATAGCATATACTGCAAAAATATATGAAACAGTAATGATGAGGAAGGTCTATGGTATAATAAACAGAATTGGGTTTTGAAATACTCAATAAAAAGTATTAGTGGAGAAAAGGTGTAGATTCGGTGCGGTTTTCTCTTTTAAAACACAGTAATAAAATCAGGTTCGAGGGAGAGAAAAAAAATCTGATTTTTTAAGCTATTTCTAGCTGTAGGTTGAATGTAACATGAATAATATTATGAAATGTGATGCACAGTAGTAGGCAGACTGTGTGCTTGATGCGGTCTGTGTCAAATCTGTTTGTGTAGCATCATGACTCACCTCTCTTTACATTTGCCAGAACAATCTCTGGAGGATGAACACCTACACACACAATGAATGAAGCATACCGACACATTTTGGCAGCATCAGCTTGAATGGGATCATTAAGGATAATACGATGAGTAAAGCACATTTAGACTGGTACCGGCTTTGGAATATATTGTAATTGTGGAGCTCATTTGATTGACTGAGTGGGATAAAATTGCATATTTTAGAGTTACAGTTAAAGCCATAAAATGTTAATATCCTTCAGTAATGTATCTACTTTTAAGTCTCTAAGGATAATGTGAAGTATATGTTTAGGTTTGTTATTCAAATTAAACTTATTAAGCAAGCAATTAACAACTCATCCAATGAAAGAAATGAACGTACCACAATTTTGAGAGATAATTTTACATCACAGGAAGTGATGTACTCTGACTAAAAGTTAAGCATTACAGTTTTTCAGCCACACACACATACAAAATCCTGAATCTGAAACTGAGTTAAAATGTTATGTATAGATTTAGTTTACGTTAACCTGATACAGCAAGTGCTTTTATTCTGAAAAGCTTCAAAGTGGTTATTAAAGGGTAGTGTTTTCTCCTGAATTGCTCTCTGTGCCATTATGAGATCAAGCACATTAAAGCCTAAAAAAAGAAAGAAAAAAAAAAAGATTTATTTGTATCATAAAACGTTCATATGCACACACTAAGCAGGAAGAGGAATAAACTCACAAGCATTAAAAATTAGATACAAAAATCCATTATACGTCATGACAACCCATAGACAAGTCATTCTGTGTCATTACGATACATAAATAACTAATAAAAACATCAAAAATCATAATTAGATTTTAAGGAAATGTTATTGTCCAGGTCTAGAGGAGATTTAGCTTCTGTCATGAATGAAAATGTGTACAAAATGCCTCCACTTTAACATAAAAATGCAATGTTTCCATAATCATAGTTTGGCAGGAACAACGCTCTTCCATTGTGTACGAATCCAGCAGTTTGGATTTATAATACTGTGAATTTAAAAAGACCAATCACAGGATTACTGTAAGACTGGATAAGTGTGCTGCAGCAGCACCCACGTTTATGGTTCACTGCTGTTAAAATAAATCCTTTTAAACCTAAACGCATACATTCTGTGTGGAATGAATTATTAAAGAAGCAGCTCTGGGATTTGTCTCTTACTGACATGACATATTAGATTAGATCGTGCAAGACTGTCATGATTTCTATTCAAATTCTTTTATTAGCCATTTATCAGCAGATAAGATCAGATCATCTGAAAAGAAGAGACATCATTTATTAAATATGTATGAATTTAATTAAATGGCAATGGAACATTTAGAGCAGATCAACAGGGAATGATAAAAGATTAACAAAAGCAACAATACAAATTTACCAGTTTAACTGTGGTTCAGGTTGTTTGTTGCAAAATAATTCAAGGTCAACATTTAATTAATAATCACATGAATAGGCACATAAATTAAAAAAGACAAATACTGACAAACTGACTCTGAGCAGAATCAGTCTAACTAACCAAGACTTACTTTATACCAGAACACTGTTGCATGATGGTTCCTCTCCCTCTGTAACAGGCTCTCAAGAGACAAACGCAACTGTCAGAGTCAAATAGTTCCAGTGTATGGAAAGAATATGGCAACAAATTTACCTAAAATAGAAACCCAATTTAAGTTTGACTGATGCTATTAAAAGATTAAAAAACATTGGATTTAAAAGAAATTAAAAAAAATCAGTTTGTCCAGTAGGTACCATTTAAAGTAGACTCTTGCTAACACTAATAATATAAAATCTATACGGTTACAACTACCGACAAGGTCAGAGCAGTTAATACATAAACACATGATTACAAAGTGGAATTCTGCCCCTTTGTTAGTGGCGTTAAACATGGAGTGGACCATGAGTGAAGATTATGTTTCTTTCAAACTACTCTGTCAAATTGAATAGTGAGTCAGTTCCCTGACTTGAGGACTTTTTTTTAAACTTGTGCTTCTGTTAAGCTACGTTTGAACATTAACCCATAATTGTCACCTATTGTCATCGTGGCTGCTCTCCAGCAAAAGAAAGTCTAGCTTTAAACACATCTCACTTCCCTCTCAAAGCCACAGTGTTCATCAGGGTGCTCAATGGAAAACACCACCACACTGGTGACTCAACTAAGAGATGCAAAGTTTGTCTTGAGGGTGTTTACCATTGTATTACATGACAACATCCCTTTAGATTATGAGCATAAAGAAGTTGTCCCTGTGTCCTAAAGGTGGTGTTACAAGAAAGCTCACACGACTGTTTTAAACAGGAAGGGTTTACTCTGTGGGGAGCATGAATGTGCTCAGTAAAGCAGAATGTTTGTTATAGCGGCATATGTTGCTTCTGAGTGGCGTGTCACTGTTGGTTTTTGCTGCTGCTGTTCTATTGGCTCATGGCACGTCCCACTGACATAACGATTATTTATGACATATACTGTGAGCGACTTATAGACTCACAGGGCAGCTGTAAGTGGACACCGGGAACACACGGTTTTGTAAGTGGAGCACAACTTTGGCAAACCAACATTCAGCACTGGGATATGTCAGACAGAACTGCCATATGCCAGTGTGGAGTGACGTATGCTGTTTTCATGTGGCATATGTCAGCTGAACAGCAGCCATTACATCTCTGGTCAAGTGGCGCACCGCAAAGATTCAGCATGAAGCAACAGAGGCAGACCAGTGGTGAAAAGTCAATAAGAATCTGTATAGGACAGTGGGAAGTGGTGTCTTGGAAGATGAGCAATGTACTATTTATAGGCACCATAAGCCAGTGGAACAGCAGCGGCATACGATACATACATGTAAGTGTTTCATAGCCAATTGCACCGAGCGGAGAGCTTAAATGTCCAGTGTTTGAAATAACCCCTGTATGTTTGTAGAGAAAATATGGTGAGCAGGCCTTTAAAAGTAATGTCAGAGTGTGGGGTTCAGTATTTATTTTTTTAACAGAATAGTTTGTCCTTTAGTGTCGTGTCTCTCTGGGTAACACGGTGGGTACAAGTAAGTTACTGCTCACCTCACCTTTCTGTTGCTTCTGTGCAATAATGGAGTCCAAGTTGTCTTAATTTAATTTCTGACCTCAAAAACAGAATAAAAAAATCATTAAAAATAAAAAAGGGTTTCATCATGTACTGAAAGTCACTTTATGATCACAGTTCTTATAACAATAGCAGGACGTGACTACTGGCTGGTTTTTAGGTTTGTGGCTGACACGGCCATGTTTGTTGTGCTCTAAAATACTGACTCATTTTCGTCCTTGGGGCTGATGTCTCTCAGTCAGTCTTGGTGGTTTTGTGTCTCCAGGGGTAAATCAGCTCCCCAACAAACAGTTTCTTGATCAGGGCAGCCCACGAGTCTTTGGGGTAACAGCTGTAAGTCGAGGTGCGGTAGGTCTGAACCACTGTGCTGTACTTCAGAGGGTTAATCTGAGGAAGAAAACACAAGAGCCTGATAAGATGAACAAATACTTAAATCATTTGTATGTGCGGTTTTACTTCAGTAAAACTACAGTAAAATAGTACATTATACCGAGCCTCAGAACAGACAAAGGAAAATATATTTTATAGAATAAAGAAAATATCTACTTTTACATTCTTAGCAGTAAAATCAGTAAGACTTCCGGCCCAAATCCTACAGAATAAAAGCATTAACTGACCAGAACCCTTAAATTCCCCTCCAGACATATACAAATACTGTGATTTGACTAATAATTAGTGTATTTTTCATGTCAAAAGTTTAACTACTGGACACAAGATGATTCCTACTTGACTGAAAAAAAAAAAATCATCTTGTACGTCTGTCTAGGTGTTAAACTAAGAATTAAGATACAGGTGAAGTAACAATAAACTAAACACATTTTCGTGCAGGGGGAGTTTAAATGTTGTTTGTGAAGAAATGATTGGTTCTTTAAGAAACATCAGCCATACTGTACAAAGCTGATATTCATAATTCCTTTTAGATTGGATTCAAATCATAGACTGTATATAAAAATGGACAACACGTCTCCTGTTCCTACCACTGTGCAAAAATGAAGGCAAAATATTCAGGATACAGGAGCTGCCATGTTGTGCTGGTGACATCATTAAGAGCCAGAGTCTGCGCAGCAGCGATCCACGGCATCGAGTTCCCGCCCACACACCCGCCTGAACCAACCGAGCACACTCGAAACTGGACCAACTTCTACATTTACAATCTTTAAAAACAGGAACAAAATGTGACTCCTTACCTCCATCAGCAGGTGAAGAGCCGTCCCGGGCTCCTCACACAGCACCCTGAACTTTACACCCTCTGCAAAGTAAATGACACACACACCAGTAACAGGAATGTATTGTGTACACTTTTTGATCACATTGCTTTAATATGAACTCATTAGGTGTGCACAGGTTGCATTCGCCTCCTGAATGAGCTCAATTTAAGCAGTAAAGTTGGTCTGAGGTTTAACCAGATCATCTTGACTATAGGAAGAACCTGTGGTGTTAGTTTCTATTTTATCCTGAATCTGGTTTAAAGAACTTCAGTTAACTGCATTTTAAACAGTGTTTCACCAATAAAATGAAGATAAGATGCTGAAGGTGTTGTACCTGCCAGTCTGTAGGAGCGACAGGTGCGGAGGCCCACAGCGAACAGAGGGAAGGAGTTAATGAAGTCCACACTGAGATGGAGGACGCCCTGGAACAGCACCACCACCAGTCGCAACTGCACAACACAGGGACACACAGGGCTAAAAACAAACCCATCCTAAAAGAGTCAGAGACATCAATTCAAGTCGGCACATAGAAACAGAGTGGAAACCATGACTGACCGCCTGAATGCCCGTGGGATTGTTAGCAACCGCTCTACAGCTGGAAACTTACAGATGGCGGTTACTGTGTGTAGCGTGAAGGGGGCAACAACTTTAATTATATTATGCAGCCGTGCGCTGTAGAATGCACCTTGAACCCTTTTTAGGCCGATTCCATTAGTGTATTCAAATGACTCATTCTAGATGACTAAATAAAGACAGAAATGATTCAGTGTTTCTCTACCACACTTTTATTCCTGGTCGGCGTGAAGACGGCTTTGAAACATCATTAATGGGTCTGTAATTTCCTCATTATTTCCAAGGAAGTTCAAATCGGGAAAAACATCTGGTGCTTATTAAAAGGAAACATTGAGACTAATTTGACAATTTCCTCAGAAGAAATTTGTCATTTAAACAAAACGTAAAAAGAAGATTAAACAACAACAACAACAACAACAACAAAAAAGATGTGGGCGGTGCTTCAGAGGATTATGCTGCATACAACATTCTATGGACATTTTCTTCTGCTGTTGTAACGGACATGAAGTCAAACTGAGCTGCTGCGCTCATTAAAGCGCCTTCACCTGTGGCTCGTCTTACCAGAGTGAAGACCAGGTAGTAGAGCGCCGTGGTGGGCAGCAGGAACAGCAGGACGGTGAACAGCAGCGTTCCAATGAAGAGCTGAAGAAACGCACAACACACTCGCAGTAAACCTCTGCATCTCTGATGAGGACTAGGACGTGTGTGTTGTGTTAGTGTGTGTGTGTGTTACCTGGTCCAGGTCATAGGAGCAGGAGTCCACCCTCTGCCGCAGGACGTTCCACTTCTTCCCTCTGAAGAGCCTCCAGAGGGACGAGAGGCCGTAGATCTTCAGACAGTACAGCCTGACAAGAGACACAGACACAGCGGACAATAAGACCAGCTAACCAACCATCTGCTACTGAGCTAAGCAGCAGATTTTAACAGAAGAAATGCCTGAGAAAAGGCAGCATTTTATATATGAGAGTTTAGTTCAGCAACAGTCATTCAGTAGTTTGTGTCTCAGTGGACAACTTGCTCCGTGATGGACAGCAGAATTAAGGATGAAACTCCCATCCTCATTTTTCACCATCAATTCTTAGAATATTCATTCATTCATTCATTAACCAGACTGCTTATCCCGAAGGGTCGCAGAGGGGGGCTGGAGCCAATCCCAGCTAACATTGGGCGAGAGGCAGGGAAACACCCTGGACTGGTCGCCAGTCAATCGCAGGGCAGACAAACAGACATTTAG
>JAVQJF010030673.1:0-18213 GCA_036023855.1 Gadopsis marmoratus | reverse complement strand
TATATATATGTGTATATATATATATGTGTATATATATATATGTGTATATATATATGTGTGTATATATACACACACACACACATATATATGTGTGTATATATATATATACACATATACATATATACACATATACATATATACACATATACATATATACACATATACACACACACACATGCATACACACGCTCACAATCCCAGCTGCTCCACGTCAAAGCCATCGTGGAAATAAAGAATCTGGTGTGTAGAGCCAAGAAGCTGTTAAGTTAAGTTATGAAATTTATGAGACTGATAAAGGGAAATCCTAATCAAGAACACATGTTATACTACAAATGAACCAAAAAAAACCAGCTGCCACTGACATCTGCAATGAGAAACTGTAATCCAAAGGAATCTGACATGTTCACTGGAAATGCTTCACAATCAGTTTCATTTTTTTTTGTCCGTTATAACCCTCGTCTAGTGTACATTTGTCATCTGCTGTTGTACTTTCCACAGAAAATCCACCCTGCTGTGTCTTAAAAGTGCAGCCACAAACTCTCTGCGGTCACGCAGGGTCTAAGGATGAAGACGAGGTCTCCGGGGTCCCGGTGTGGCAGCTACAGTGGACACCACAGCTCAGAGGTCTCTAGCAGAGAATGGGATAAGTTTTTTCATTTCTTTTTCCATTTTTTTCTGTCCAGGGTCGCGTAAACACCAGCGCCAGACCTGAGTGGGATCAAAGTGCTCATTAAAGAAGCCCACAACCCTGAGAAATGGCAGACCAAATAGCAGGCCATGGTGGCGGGCAAAACTAAATTTGGAACAAGGGCACACATTCATTTCCCAGGAATGGGGTGTCTTAGGCAATTGCCATTGAGCAACAACAGTGTTTTAAACATTCGTTTTTTAAAGCTGCAGTAACAAATGGCGGAGTTTAGATGCAGAAAACAGAGGAAGAGTTGTTCTTGACAGACAGACAGATTTTTATGTTGCATTAAAATGAGCTTGTCACATGATTCGGAGATACTCTGTTGTTCAAACATTAATGTCACATCGTGTCTAACCCATCTGCATTACAAAAAGGGATAGCACAAATGAGAAAAATGTTCCAAATAAAGGGGAAACCGGTTGCCGGCTATTCATTACACAGGTCGGTGCAGCTCGTGCACGATCAACAAGTCTATAAGCAGGTGACCAAACTTCCAGTTAAAATAACATACACCTATATGGAAAGAAAACGTGCATTTCATCTCATTTCGTACCATGAAGGTGTCATAGTTTCTGCTCATTTAACGGTTTCCGCCAGCTGGGCTGAAGCGGGCGAACACAGGAGTGCGATTCACAGTTGGCCAGTGATTGAAGTCGATGTTGTTCTTCTTTTTTTTACAATCAGAATTAAACTGCCTTTTCTATCGCTGGCAAGATACAGAAAAACACCTTTGATGTGGCTTCTGAGTGAAAGCAAAAACACAAGAGCACAATTGCATATCACCACTTACAGGCTTCTCGGAGGCACAATCAGACAAATGTTAACATTTGTGCAAGGGACAATAGGTTTTCCAGTTCTGAACGTAAATCAAAACGGTCTTGTGTAAACAGAGGGAGCGAGTCAATCTGGAATCATCTGTTGATTCAGATTTCTATTTGAGTCTTTGTGATTATGGCTTCCCCACCATTTCTGTGTAATTATAGACCTGCTCCCCTCAGCAGAAAGGTTCACGTTACAAGTGCAGTTATCGACATGTGTGTGAGAGCGAGTGAGAATGTGTGAGAGCGAGTGTACGTGACGGGCAGTGGAGGACTTACTACACAGCCCGAGCATGCCTGTGGTTGACCCGTTACCCTTAACGTCCGCTGTGGAGGCGTATTTATCAGAAATAATGCCTCTGGTGAGATTTAATATACAGATAGTGTGACACACGAGCGTACTGATGACAGGCATATTTGTCAGGGTTGGAAAATAACTAAATACATTTACTCATGGTCTACTTATGTCCAGTTTTGAGGTACTTGCTGTTTACTTGAGTATTTTTTATTTCATGCAGTTCCCCCCCCCCCCCCCGCCCCCACTTCATTTCAAAGGGTAATACTGTACCTTCACCAACAGCTATAGTTACTTTGCAGATGAAGATTAAATTTACAATGTGTGATGTTTTTATTATGTATTCAACTCCCAAACAGTGTACATGGCATGTAGCATTGTCTCCAAATTAATCAGCTACAACAATAAAATGCTGCTTGCACATGAATGTATTTATAAAAATCCCCTACTTATGATGGAGAGAGGCAGTAACAGAGTGCAAATACATAGAATGGCTATTGCTAAAAAACATTATATAAAATACATCATACATACAGCAAGTACAAACATGGGGTTTGACATTTGACCTTAAACGTAATGCAGGTGCGTGTCCTCTGAGTAAATTGGGTACTTTCTTTGCCCAAAACACAGAAAAATCATAATACTATGGTTACGTTTACTATTTGGTATATTTGCATTTACAATCTTGTAAATTAAAATTTTGACATGGTAGTATTTCAGTTTTTTGCTTAAATTAAGGATCTGGATAATTCTTCCACTGCTGATGTTTGCTTTTTGTGAATGCAGCCAAAAAAAAACAAAGGATTAGGCAAAATGCTGTTTCCTCTGTCAAACGGGAGGAGTTCTGAGGAGACACGCAGGCTTACAGCTTTTAGGTAAAACCACATTTTAACTGTGGAATTCTGATTCTCCAGAGAAGTCATCAGTCAAGCGGAGGACAGGACTGAGTTGTAGTTTCTTTAAGTCCAAGAGACAGCGCCAACAGTCCCACTTTTTAAGTGTAGATAGCGATATTCCCAGATGAGGCTTAGACAGGCCTAGCCCTGAATGATGAATTAGGCTATTCACCTCTCCCAAATCCACACAGACCTCTGTGTGTTTTGTCACATGAAAACACAAGGTTGCCTCTTGTACCCCAGGCCCAAGTATGTAAAAACAGAGGAAATAGCTGAAAGAAAAGGTGTCATTTTTCTTCATCTTAAAGAGTGAGTGCGTGCGTGCACGACTCAGTGAGGGTGAGTGAGGGAAAAGTGAGAGTGCCTGAATGCATGAGAAGCACATTGAGGGAAAGGGAGAGCCCGAAGAGAGAAAAAGAAACTGGCCACTAATTCGCTGATCTCAGCTGATTACATTTTCCCGTCCAGACGGTCGACATTCCTCCAACCTGTGGCCGCAACCATCGGGCCCCTCGGTTTTCCCTCTGCAGCAGCAGCAGCAGCGTCCCATTAGACATAAACAACCCCGAGTCTATGCAGGCCAACAGGTGAGCGCGAGCGGGGAGACTAATCACTAAAACCCTGCTAGAGGTCACCACAGCGCAAGACAGACGCCGTGATGATTCAGACTTCAGGGACTTTTTAACCTTTTGTACGTCTGATTTTCTCACCGACATCAAAGGGATAAAAAAAAAAAGAGGTTTTCCCTGTGGTTTCTGTTTGTTTAGATGGCTGTGAAAACACAACATCTGTGCCACAAAGAGTCAAACATCAGATCTGTTTGCCGCTCTAAATACAGCCTTGGAGTGTGATCTGCCTGAGTTGATCAGAGGGAAGCTGTCGTTCCCACTGGACCACTTCACATCTCTCGGCTGGCATGTGAGCCAGCGAGTGGCACCGGGAGGACATGACATGGCAGAAATTAGACAAGTTCACAATACGTCCATATTGTGTGTGTGTGTGTGTGTGTGTGTGTGTGTGTGTGTAGGTGTGTGTGTGTAGGTGTGTGTGTGTGCTTGCGAGCGCGCTCCGGCTCGAGCATCTCCTCTGGCCAGGCCTGTGTGTCGCTGTGCACCAGTGGTGGAATAAGTATTCAGATCTAGTAAAAGTAAAAGCACCAATGCAAGAATTGTAAAAAAACAAAACATGATCCTGATGCATCAATGTGTTAACATTTTACTACTGTAGCTGCTTGCGGTGGAGCTAATTTTAACTACTTTATATGCAGTTGTTCCAAACCTAGGGGTTGTGCCCCTCCAAAGGGTCACAATATGAATCTGAAAGGTCGTAAGATTAATGTGGTAGGAAAGAACAAAAAACAAAATCCTGTTACACAAATATGTTTTCAGTACTTTCTTAATGTTTGCTGTTATGTGAAACACTTATGTCACCTATTTGAGTTATTTAAATGAAACCATCCGAGAGGTTTAGTGGGGAAATCTTTCTTTGGCGGACCTGCAAAAGGCTCTATCAGACCTGCTTGTTGGACAGTCGAAGAGCTCTAGAAACCGCCCCCCCCCCACAAAAACCGTAGTCCAAGTATAAAATGGAAATACTCAGGTAAAGTACAAGTATGTCAAAATTGTGCTTCAAAACAGTTGCTGTCCACCACTGCAAACACACACACAGTCAAAACACACACCTCAGCATCAGTTTTTCCACCATGAAGGCCACAAAGGTCAAGGAAACAGTGGCAGTTTTTCAACAAGCTTCCCCCCTCCCATCCCTTTCTCTGTTCCTCAGCAGGCCACACATTTACTATCAACAGGAAACATCTTTCACAGTAAAGGAAGTGTTACTCTCTAATTGGCCTGATGCGATTCAGTGACCAGACTGCTCTCAGCCAATGGGAAGGGGGTTATTTTAAGAGGAGGTATAAAATGGAACAGAGGCCCTTCCAGAAAGCTTAGACGGCACAAAGTTCTCACACTGACTACATGGTGCACTCTCGGCTCAACTTCTGCAAACTTGTTAAGACTGTACATAGACGCATTACTAAGCACATCTGGTTTCATTGTTATTTCATGGATCCCATAACACATCATGAAACCACAGTCTAAGCAAAAGAAGATGGGGGAAACCCAGGGTGCAAAAAAAAAAAAAAACTGACCTCGTTGTGATTCTTCAGTCCTGGCAAATGCTTTCCCACTCACATGCATGTATCCAGTAGCCTGCAATATATCAAATCATAAATCATACAAGAGCTAACGGGCATATGAAGGTGAGAGGAAGGTCCAGTTGAATGGGATTTTCTGTTCTGTCCCCCCCCCCCCCCAAACTGCCACTGATGCCACAATCTCATTTATAGTCTCCACATTCCTAAAGGTGATCGTTCTTGCCAACTTTGACTCATTTTTTTCTTTTCCTTCAATGGACCATGAGAGGCGTGAGAGCAGAGCCAAAAATATCATTGCACAGAGGGTGACATTAGGGGAGCGCGGCCTAGCGACAGGGAGCTATGACGGAGTTCCCTGATTAGCGAGTTACCACGCAGAGACAAAGGGCCTCTGAAATCACAGGAAACAGAACAATCAAACAGTCGGCGCACATTCCAAGAAAAGCGGCGCGCCACAGAAACACGACATGATCCAGGACATGGCTGTGTCTGAACATCTGATGAAGGCTTTAGCTGAGCAAGTACAGTGAAGTGATCGTAAAGAAGGATGCCAAGAACGGCGCAAATAGCTGAAATCTTAAAGTACTGCAACGCATACATCAAACGCTATCTTTGATCATTGTTCATCACATTTTCCTACTGACAGAAGGGAAAACCAGAAGAAGACATGAATCTGAGCCATATTTGGATAAGAACGGACCCTAATTATAACTTCCACACTGTTTGAATCCGACGTTCAATCTCACTGAAGGTTTTCATACACGTGCAGATGCAAAACTCGCAAACCCTCAAAACTGTAGGCCCCCCCACCTCCACCAAAGAAACACCACCAGCCCACACACTTTTGCCATGATCCATTAGATCTCGGCCTGCACTCAGAAAATAACTTGCTCCTTCTATTTATCCAAAATGGCAGCTCTGTTTCCGCAGCATGGGTTTGCTGGATTAGAACAATTCCCCACCAGCCCATAATTTGTGGGATTCTCATAACAGGCCACACCCTGCCATACATTTCCATTATGACCCCATTTTGCCGTCTGATGAGGATATTTCGGGATGAAGGAGGACATGTTATCCAGTTTTGGTGAAGGACCCTCCAGTTTTTGGGGGTCTGCTTTGGGTCACGGCCTAAACGGATGAGCTTCTAGCCACTAAATGTCTCAGGTTTTCTCCTCAATTGTGGAGTAGCAGGTAACAACAGGGTTGGGCGGAAAACCCTCAATGTGGGCACACAAATTCTAGGTCAAGCAGAGATGAAGGGAATCTATTTTCAGCAAAATGTGCTGTTTATCTCTGTGTGTACAACCAGTGGGGAACCTCTTCCCCCACAAGTCAGGCACACTTCTCTAACTTGTGGTGTGTGTGGCCACCTATGCGATGCGGTTGCTAGACAATCTGTTTTCTCTTTCTCTTTTGTTAGGCCTTTTGTGTGTGTGATATAAACAACTACCAAATTGATTAGCAATAAGTAGCTATACCGAGACAAATCCAAACACATGGTCTTGATGGAGAGTTTCCGTGTCTCCTGAGTATTTCCACCAGATTAGAAACATGATATCGCACAAATCCCTCATCCGAGTATCAGATGAAGGGAACAGAAGAAGCTGCGAGTCCTTTCCCAGTACTTCCAGGTCAACAGCGTATCAGTCGGGCTTGTGCAACTCGATGGGCGCGGGAGAAAAATGCCAGATAGGTATAAATCTCTGCATGGTCGACCTCACAGTCTGCGAAAACAACAATAGGGCCCGGCCGTCCCCTTGGCTCAGAGACGCACACATTATACACACAGCCGGTGTACTTGTGATCCTGTTAACTGTTGATTTGAACGGCAGCATTCGACATGGGCCTCAGCGCCGGCAAGAATGTGTGGTATCTCCGTCGTGAGCCTGTGTGAGGTCCACGCCGCTGAGCTGATCGTAGACAAAGCACAAAAGACAGATGCAGAGATCAAGAGACAACGTGAATGCAGCCCTCGCATGTTGCTCTTCGGCTGATGAGGAAGGCTACAGCATGATGCCAGAATGCTGAATGATGATTCAGTTTCCTGATTGAGCGTTAAAGACAAAGAAGCTTCGACACATGTCACCCACAAAAACATGGACGCTCCTTTTGTTCAATTACACCATCCCGGCATAAACACAACCACCACACTCTCACATGACGCTACACTGGCCCACAGATTTGCATACACACACACACACGCGCACGCACACAATGCAAATGTTACTGGTGCAACTTTAGAAAGATAGTATTTGCAGCTCAAAAGTAGAGAGGAGCTGTGATTGTTCACTGCACACATGCAAGCCACCTCAGTTTGCGTTAACCCACAACACACAAAGGCTTGCGCTCACACACACGAAACACACTTCAGGAAATTATGGCCAAACTGTGAGAAGATTCACTGTTCAAAAAACAGGATGTGGTTGCCAGCTGCATTAAACCAGAGTATACCTCTGTAATACTATCTCTCAAAATACACTGGCAACCTGCAATATCTGACTACTTTAAAGCCCTAAAACAGAAGTGAGAAAACTGCTCCTCAAATTGAATTTTTTTTTGCTTAATTTGTATAAGAAGCATGTGTTCAAACAAGCACATTATTAATTTCTTGCGGATTGCAGTTCCTCAAAGAAGCAGCCCCTTGTCATTGGAAAGTTGCACTCACTCACATGCAGGCATGTGGGCCTTTGTTAGAGAGCATCTCTATCCCTTTAACAAAGGTATTTCTGAATTGCATAATATGCCATGCAGGTAGATTAGCAAGGGATTATTTCTCCTGCACCGTGTCTGTGCCTCAGGTTAAACAGAGCAGCTGCATTTGAGAATGTCACCCAGAGCTGCGGGGCTTTTCCAAATGAGCAAACGTGCATTTATGGATCAAGTGTGTTTATCCCCTCGGCCGGCCTCAGGTTGAAGTACACGACGTCCTGCTGCAGAGAAGTGCCCAGGCACGCTGGCGATTGTGACGGCTTAGATGGGAACAAAACCAAGGAGGGAATTAAGCGAGCCAAGAGTCATTATCCGAGCGGTTAGTGTCAGCGGCTCAAAGGACAACACAGTCAACAGGTCGTGTGATCAGCCTGTGTGAGAACAGGTTCTGACAGTTCGAGGTAGAGTGCAGGTGACTTTTCAGTGGTCAGTCAAGGTTAAGAGGGTGAAAGGCCTCAAGCTCTTCAGAGGTCAGGGATTCAGGGACACCTCAGAGAAGGAGCCACTTTGACCCTTAGAGAAGGAGGCCGTGAGACGTGTCCACAGGCTCAAATGTTGAGGGGGGAGCGTTGCTCTGTCGGCTCTCCCCGCCCAGAGCACATGCCATTGTTAAGCACCGTGTGTGTGTGTGTGTGTATAGTGTGTCACACAGCACTGTGTGTGTGTGTGCGCAGTGTCACACTCACTATTCACAGTGACGGTAAAAGGTTATCACATCTTCTGGGAACAGTTGATTGATGAAGAAGACAAATCTTAGTGCTATTAGTTTAGTCCTCACTCCTCAGCTTCTCAGGTATGATAGGAACCGGTCCTCGTCTATTTTCACTCCACAATAAGCCTATAAATTATAAGCTGATCAATGGTGGGCCCCAACCAGGAAGCGAGTGAAGAGGCACAGATGATACAACATATACAGGAAAGAGCAGCGGGGAGAAGGGGGAGAGTAGCCACTCAGATGAGGCCCCTGAGCCATTACAAGAGGTTAATTATACCTTAGTTGAAGTGTTAAATAGACCAGTAACCTGTGCCATTGCCTGTTATTGAAGTGTGGCTTCAGAAGTCATTTGACTCGCGTCTCTCCTTGGGGGAGCCTTTGAAGCTATCTTTGACTTTCTGTTGGGCACTGTGTGGGCATTTTCAGTTCTGCTACAGTAGTAAAACATCACAGTATTTAAAACAGATGGAAATCCTCTGTAAGTGACTGCAAACGACTTTGTGCAGATTTTAAAATCAGGTTTCATCAGTGGACTGCATGCGGCCACGAAAAAAAAAAAAAAAAAAAAAAAAGAGCTGCTGAAAGTTGGAGAGGAAACCGACATGCGGCTCAGCAAACCACTCTCTCCGCTGAGGTAGCACACTTCACACATGACAAACTGAATTTATTTTTTGTCACTGGTGTGGATTCTCTCCGTGCATCGTGGACCCACCTGGTTATCTGACAAAACCACACTACAAACATCAATTCCTGTCAGCAGGCTAAGAATGAAAGAGGGACACATCAAAATCTGAATGCTGCGCGTGCCGAATGGTTGATACACACCGGATCTCGTTTGTTTGTCAACCACAGGTTGTTATCTTCTCTGCCTTTTTGCAGCCAAACCCAAAAATCTAAATTACTCAGTCGCAGATACACCCTCAGCACCTGAACACTCCCTTTAACTGTTCCAACTGTCCAAAGCCAAAAAAGAATATACATTGATTGAGCACTTGTTACACCCATAAATCACTTTATCATCTGTATTTTTCGCAAAATTAAACTCACATAGTGGCCATCATCAAATGAGAATCTGTCCATCAATCAAGCAATACTACAGTTTTCATTTTACACTGAGCCAAAAATAAGTGGTATATTGCATTAGATAGATCTGTCAGCATCTTTCACACCTCTCACCCACTTGAGAAACAGGGGTGTTTTATGACAGTTTGACTCTGGGTTAATGTCCCCGTTCTCTTTGAGATAGCATCTGTGATGTGCAGAGGAGCCGATCAGCCTGATGAGTTACTGCCTGAGTGAGTGCTGGATGGCTTGCAGGCAAACTCACGATGCCTCCTGGCACTGAGACATGGAGCAGAACAGACTTCACCTGTGTAGATTTGAGTTTTTGTAATTATTGCTACCAAGACCTGCCACATTAGATATTTGGGAGAGACTTCTAAATTAGGGAAAATAATTTGGTTGTACAATATATTGCTAACTTTACAGTTTAGACATCATTCTATATCAGGGGTTTATTGGCATTTACCTTATAAACTCTTGTGATTCCACTAATATGAGCGTATCTGACAACTTTCAATTAGTCAACTGATGACGTATTTAACATCAGTTTAGAATTAAGGGGTACTTTACTATTGCACTTCCTCAAAGTTGGGGCATTCACAAGAGACAGATAAAAACAAAATGGTCAAAATCAAAGCAACAGAAGTAGAACTATGCTGACTTAGTGTCTAGCTGGGTCAAGCACCAAAAACACTGGTTCCTACATTTCCCATAATGCTGTCTGAAAGTGCCTTTCATCAGACCCTCTCTGGCTTCTAAACTCTTCTTTCAAACCCACACTTACAGTTTGTCTCTCTGTGTCACAATCATCTTGGACCGGATTTGATCAAATTTCAATTCTAGTGTCCAGACAGACCATTTGAATTCAGTCTCTCTATGCTGTCCAAGTAGTGTGGTGATGGTCTCCACTGTTCCAAAGCTGCAGAATCATCTTTTTTTTTTTACTGAACCTCTGCAAAGCGTCGCTTTGGCCCACAGCAGGTGCTCAGTGACGAAACTCTAAATACCCTCTGCTCACCACCAAATGGCAGTTAGTGACTAGCTAGTGATTAGCAGCTAAAGATCCACATATTTCTCTCAGGGAGTTGGCAGAATCCAAAAACAGATATAAAACAGAGTGAATATTGAACCCGCATTCATCAGTTGGCCAGAAACATGACATGATAATGTAAAATCAGTGGAGTGTCCCTGTAGGGAAAAAATAAAAGAATATTAAACGTTGACTGCATGAGGCGCACACTCTGCTATTGAGAAACTCTTCTCATACATATTTAGTCATACAGTTCTGCTGTAGCTTTGCCACATTCAACAATAGGTTTCTACTCAGTGACGGACAAATCCAGACCTCTTGACCCCTTATACTTGCTGATGACCTGCAACTGCCTCCCACTTGATTTCATACACAGTGAGTTCCACTCACTACGTAGTTCTGCTCATTTCACCATCACATCGTAACTCATACTCATTCGTTTCCCAAACAACACACCAATGAGCTTGTAACAGTTAAGGCTGAAATGACATCAAATGACATCAATCATCCCTTTAAGGCTACTCGTGTTTTCAATGTCATCCATTTAGAGAAACGCCACACCACGCCACTCACAAGTACAGGATCAATAGCCACCCTCTGAAAGAGCTTGGTTCTGTGAAAACAGACAAGGGCACTCAAGGAATCGTAACCAGGTGTTGGGGAGGAAATACCTGGAGCATTCCTTGCTGGACGAATGTTTTTATTAGCCTTTTTACAAATGTCACCATTTCGAAGGTGTGTACACTATAAAGTGCACTGCAGGCTCACTCCATCAAGCGGAGTGTGGCTTCAATGGGGAAGCTGTGTCGAGGCCGGGGTTATGCTATTTGAACAGCTGGCACAGTTTAGTTCGGCATGTTGAAATGTGCACAGGTCTGAGGCTGTCGCACCACACAGAGGAAAAGCACAAGACTTTCAGTAGGATAGATGCTATATAGCGTCATCATACTGAAAGTGAAACAGTCCAGTTAACCTGCTGACATTAGATGAGTTGGAAATCAGTGCAAACAGAACAGAAAAGGCAAAATGCTGTTTAAATTGACACAATTATCAGTCAATTAATTATTGAGCTTTAGACGAGGCAGTAGTCTTGGACAGGTGCCAGGCTAGCTGTTTCCCCCTGTTTCCAGTGTCTGAGCTAAGCTAATCCTTTCCAGGCTATAAATTCATATTTAGCGTACACGTGTTCAAGTGGTATTGATCTTCTTATCCAACTCTTCCTAAGAAAGCAAGTGAGAGTATCCCAAAATGTCAAACTATTCCTTTAATGTGTAGAAGAAGCAGAAAAACACTTTCAATACTAAAATAACTTCCATTTCATTTTCAAGTTGCACTGAGCCATGGTCACGTGTCCAAAAGCCGGTCTGAAAATGTTCCAGTCTTTTCAGAGTGGCACACTTTAAGCCTGCCCATTCTCATTTGTAAAATTAAAAGCACCTTTCTTAGCACTTTGGAGAGAAAAAAAACAAAATTTTCACAGCCAGTGAAGCCATGTGTGTGTGGTATGATTCCTGGTGTTAACAGCTAATAAATTGAGGCCCATCCCCCCGTCGCTCTACTGGCTCAATTATATCCACGGGTCGCCATTATTCCTGCCATGTTACCTGGAGTGAGCTGCATATTTCTAAACGTTGGGTTTCCACAACAGTTGCTCAAAGCTGCGATGGCTGTCGAGACACATGTTTGGGTTCTGTGGAAGCCAAACATGTGTGCGCATGAAGTGCAGCAGGGGCCAGTATGTGGACTTTGTTTTCAAAAATCTCACCTCAGTAATGTGTGTAGCGACAATTAACAGGTTTATTACCCGGCGAGAGTTGCAGCACCTGTCTTAAAAACATTTCTCCATAGATACACGACAGGAGGGGTTTTTTCTCAGGTATTTTAACACTTTGTACAATATACCTGACATACATTTTGGTGCTACTTTATTAGCACACCTAGCTTCAACTAATGCAGTCTAATGCAACAGCCCTGCCACAAATCTGCTGTCATGAAGGTTACAATGTTCAACTTCAGTTTAGAGAGGTGCTGATGCAACATTATGGTCATTTTGCAGTTTGTGGTGCTGTTGGACTGCGTTTCCAATATTCAGTCTATGTTCATCGATATTAACGGGATTGGTCTCCATAAAAAGCCTCTACAGATAATTATAAACCAAATATAGGCCTACTTGAAATATTGGAGTGTATGTTTGTCTCACTGGTAGAAACAGTAAATGTTCACGTTGAAAATAACAACCACACATTATTCAAATGAGTGCGGTGGAATTTATTCCTGTATATACTATGCGTGATGGCTGCGGCCACACAATTACAGTTGTGACTTACCTGGCTGAGCGCTCCTTCCTGGTCCAACAAAAGATTGGTCCGAGGGTGGAGCCAGACTTTTGTGCTGAGGCCCCACCCAAGGACTAGACCAAGCCCTCTGTCAGCTTGGGGGGTGGGGGGACTAGGGTTTCTGTAGGTGTTGTTTTAGTGAGGGGTTATGCTGTCCTCCCCTGCAGGTGTTTATTGGTTTAATCACTTAGTATATAGGTTTCCTTCAGGCCTCGTTCAGGAGGTCGATTAGTTAAGTTTACACCCTGTTTTGTTAACTGGTTTTCACAATAGAGTTAGTTTGTTTGACCTCTTTTAAGGGCCCCGTTCTTAAAGCAGTTTCTTTAGTTATTGATTTGTTATTGTAATTAAATTCTGTGTTTGCTACTTTAAGCCTGTGTCATCTCATGCCTCGACTGCCTGATCCACCACAGAGGTAAATGAATATAGGTAGGAATAGGTAATATGTAGGTATATAGGTAAATAATTGTGAAACATTTGCAGAAATTTGAGTTCTGATAAAAGAAAGCAAAGTGAATAAACTCTACTGGACGTCTCTCATTGGTGAATGTGACTTTCCACGTCACGCCATCAATAAAGACAAAGATGGACATTTTAAACTCCTGGACATTAAATATCCTTCAGTAGAAAATATGTGATCTGTGTACTTTAATTGTAATGTGGTTCAGATGATTTGTCCAGAATGTACTAACATTTACCTTCATTACTGTTTTCTTTGAGTGGATTGTTTGTATGCTGTGGTCAGTGTTTGGTCCTCACCCTGGCTCTCTGCTCCTCTGATCTGTGGAGGTCTCTCCTCAGTGCCAACACTGTGGTGAGGAGGTTCATCTGAAGAGGAGCTGGACTCTCCTTCTGCTGCTGCATCTCCTCCTGCTTCTCCTCCTGTTTCTCCTTCTGTTTCTCCTCCGGGCTGTTGGGGTGGAAGAAGGTCTCTGTGGGCAGAGCCAGACTCCTGCTCTGAAAACACACATTTTAACATGTTAACACGTTACGTCTGCTGTCCACATACTTTTGACCATTCTGGTTTGTTTTCTGACTTTTCTCTGTTGCTCGTTAAAAACAAACGTTACCTTTTCTAACACTTCAATTCATTGAAAAATGTATCTACATTTTCTGAAGTAAATTCAAGTGTAGCACTGAAAGCAGTCGAAGTGTCAGTGGAAGCACGGAAAGCTTGCTGTTAACAGATAAAAGCAGTTGAACTGTGTCAGATGTCTCTACCTCCTGCAGCGGCCTCAGCGTTCGTCGTCTAAGCAGTCGAGTCTGACTTTCAGCTCGCAGCACCGTGTGTTTCAGACGCTCCACCTGCACACACACAGGTCAAAGGTCAGATCCACCTGCAGCTCTCTGTAGGGGTCAACAGGGGGTGGGAGGGATCAGAGGTCAGCTGACCTCTATCTGCAGGTCTCTATTGGCCAGCAGGGCACTGCTCTTCTCCTGGCTCAGAGTGTTGATGTCGGCCATCAGAGTGTAGTTGTGATCTCTGAGCTGCTTCACCTCCTCACTCAGCCGCTCCCGCTCCTCCCGAAGCTTCTGCACGCGCTCAGTCAGCTTCTTCAGCTCGCGACCCCTCAGCTGCTGCTGCCGAGACCACACTTCCTGGAGACCGCAATGAACCAGCACACCAAAACACAACAAAGTAACCAGCATAGTACCCCCTGTCACCAGAGACCTGATCTACACATCAACTGGCTGACCTGTTCCTTGGCAACGGAGCAGGCCTGCTGGCGACGCCTCCTCTCGTCCTGCAGCGCCCTCTGCAGGCGGCTGAGCTCCGACATCAAGAACTGAGTCAGACCAGATTCACCTGCTGTGTCTGAACAGACACGTTAGACACGCTGAATTATTAATGGCCAATCCAACTAACAGCCTTTAAACAGACAATCAGACAAGTAAACCTTCAGACAGACGGGTAACCAGGCAGACAGACAGGTAAACAGACCAATGAGGATGCTGAAGGTCTTGTTGGGCTCCTTCCCAGTGATATGGCTGTACAGTTGAGGATAATCCAGCTCCAGACTCTCCAGGAAGGCTGTGTAACCTTTGACCCCTGTCCTCTGCAGGATGTCCAGCAGGGCTCCTGTAGAGGTCAAAGGTCAGAATAAAGGTCAAGGGTCAGCTACGTTCGTCAGTTACGGCGGCTTTCAAACACATAAGCCCAGTGATGAATGTGGCTTCAGTAAGTGTGACAACGACATGATTGCAATGACGTGACCTTTAACCTGGGAGACAAGGACACAGGGAGGTTGCCCAGACATGAGCTCAGTGACCTGTGTGACTCGGGTCATGACTAAATTGAGTTCTCAGTGTCCTCAGGACACTCAAAAATGACCTCAGAGACTTGGATATGACCCGTGTGAATTCTTCATGACTCTAGCGACTCACACGACCCGGTTGACACGATGGCGTATGTGACTTGGAATTGGCTTGATTTATTGGGTATGACCTCAACCACTAATGCCTGAACGACACGACCTGAGTTGATCTGTGTGACATCATCTCACTCACGTTGATACGACCCCTGTGATTGGATGTCGCATTCGTTCATGTTTGGCTGCAGTGAATTAAAGTGAACGTGTTTCTTACCGACTTTTCTTCTCCTGATGACGAGGGCGGGGTCGTTGAAGAGCTGCTCCTCATCCTCAGCACTGATCACCTAACAGCACCCACCACAAAACAACCAATCAACACCTGAAGAATATAAGTGGGGGAGAGAAGGAAGCGCTGAATGGTAAGAAGCAGCAGGAGGAGCAACAGGAGCTTAAGGAATACCATGCAAGCCAATAACATGCAGCAAGCTGGTGGAGCAGGAGGCTCAGCAGGAGTTCTGGAGGTAGTGTGTAATGGGTGGAGAAGGAGGGGAAGCAACAGATGGAGCTGAAGGGCATGTAGCAGCAGAAGGAGAAAGGAAGTGATGTGATGTGAGAAGCAGGTATAGAGATTGATTGGAGGAGGAGGCAGTAGTAGAAGGAGCAGCAGAAGGAGGAGTTACCTGGCACTGGCGGAGGTACGGAGTGATTCTTGAAGGGTCAATGGTTTTGATGAGCAGCATCCTGAAATCATCGAGCTGCAGCCAGCAGAGGTCGTCATCATGTACTGCGTCCATCACTACACACTCCGAGTAGCTCTGTCTGTCTCTCTCTCTGTCTGTGTCTGTCTCTCTCGTTATCTGTGCTTCTGTCTTTTCTGAGGAAGAGGTCTCATCTCTCACTTCCTGTTTCTGCTTCCGCCCTCTGACACGATTAATTTATCTGAATCCACCAATCACATTACAGCCTTTACACAGGTGACACTAACAGTCACTGATCCTGGATCAGATCAAACACACAGAACTGAAACATGAGCTCAGAGATGTGAAAGCGCCACAGCGCAGTTTCACTCTGTACAGAATAACAGAAACTTTACTCCACTACATGTATGTGACAGCTTTAATTATAGATTAAATAAAGTGATCAGTTGTTGCACTTGCAATTCATTCTAAATGCTAAGCTAACGCATCCTTGAGACTTTTAGCCTCCACAGGTCAGCTGAGAAATGTGTCAACAGTTTAGCACGTTTAAAGTTCCCAACAAATGATCAATATTTACTTTCTTCCATGAAAATTAATGTGGAAGTCAAAATAAAGTCGACACAACAGAACAGCATTTCCTGTTGTTAATGTGTTTACACCAAACTATGTTTCCAAATGTTGATGTGTCCAATTCTTTGGTTCATGACCCAAAAATCTTAATGTTTCATATTCTGCTAACATTTCAGTTCGTTTGGACAAAAAGAGGAAGAAGAGCAGATTAGAGAAGTGAGAAGAGGAAACATCAGCTGACTGAAACAGGAAGTGACGTCACAGCAGCACGGATTGGGACGTATGGAGATTCCTGAAAGTCAAACTGAGACAGAATCATAGAAACAAACAGGAAGCTGTGTTTAACAAAGCATGTCCTCACAGTCCACCCTGTCCTCAGTCCAGTGTCCTCACAGCCCACCCTGTATTCACAGTCCACCGTGTCCTCAGTCCAGTGTCCTCACAGTCCATCATGTCCTCAGTCCAGTGTCCTCAGTCCACCATGTCATTACAGCACAGTGTTCTCATTGTCCTCACAGTCCACCGTGTCAAACAAACTGGTCCTTACAAACACGGCTTCATTTCACAAACTTTCTCTTTATTACAAAATAATGAGCTCATAATTACTTAACATTTTCTTTGCAGAAGCTGAATAAAAATGAAACAAGCCAACAACCACAAATAACAAACAAGTGCAATTTCATCACTCAATTCTGAGGTTCCTGAAAGTGCCACAGAATTCAGACTCAAAAACTTGTCCAGCTCTCAAATATCAGATTTCAGAGGGTCTTTGAATGCACCTGCTGACACTCAGAAGAACAAAAAGATCATGTTTGTGGTATTAAATGTTTGTAATGTGAGTTTTGTTGCTGTCCAGTGAAAACCACTTATTTAAAAATGATTTTAACTCATCCAACAATCATTTCAACTTAACACCTGAACTATATGTTAAGATCTGAGGTTTTCATTGGACAATGACAGTCTGGCTTCTACTGGTCCTGTCAGGTCAGGTCTGGACTGACCGGGTATTGTCAGTGGAGGGTGTGTTGGTGCGATTCCTGAGAAGTGATTGGCTGGAGCTCCTGACCCGTCACACAGCAGCAAAGATCTCTGGAGAAATAAAAGAAATCTGATCAATGATTTTGTGTGTTTGGATTCTTATTCGGGTTCTGATCATGTTTAAGACACCTGGTTACTGATCTCCATATATTTGTGATCATGTCTGCAGGTTGGTCTCCTCCACCAAAAATAGATATGACATGAAGGCTCAAAAATATAAATGAATAATGTGTGAAGCCATTTCAGAAGTTATTTAAACTCATAATCAAATGTTCATTTTCACTGTGTGTGATCAGTTCAATTGGAATTAATTTATTATGCAGACTGTATATTTACACATAAAACTTATTTTATAAAAATCTTTACTGTTTTATTTCTCTTGATGACATCTTCGTTTCATGTCACTGATCAATTCATGAACCAGATCAGAACCAGAACTCGGAAACGGCAACAACATGAAACCGTCTGAATGTTGAAGACTTAATTTACAGAGGTGACATCTAGTGGCGTCCGGTGGCACTGCAGGGTTCAGCCATGATGCTGTGTGTGTGTCCTGTCCAGGAGCTTAAAGAAAGATTCTTCTCATCTTCATGAGAAAAACTCCAGTGTTTCTTTAAATGATTTATCGTACAGACTGAATTATTCACACTTTGTTTTCTGTCTATAAACACTACCTGGATGACCAGCAATTTTCTAATGCTCAACTCTGACAAAACTGAAGTTATTGTACTTGGCCCTGAACACCTCCGACATACATTATCTAGGGATATAGTTTCTTTAGATGGCATTGCCCGGGCCTCCAGCACCACTGTAAGGAATCTTGGAGTTATCTTTGATCAGGATATGTCCTTTAATTCACATATAAAACAAATTTCAAGGACTGCTTTT
>JAVQJF010030671.1:0-32732 GCA_036023855.1 Gadopsis marmoratus | reverse complement strand
TCCAGGGTGTTTCCCTGCCTCTCGCCCAAATGTTAGCTGGGATAGGCTCCAGCCCCCCCCTGCGACCCTTCGGGATAAGCAGTATGGATAATGAATGAATGAATGAATGAATGAATAACTGTTAACCCGTAACTTAATCAGCAGTGACAGGGTCGCTCAAAAAGTATGATAACCAGAGAGAATGAGTTTGGGGATTCTAGTTTAATTTTTAAAAAGTACTTTTCAAATGTAAGATTTTAATCTATTCAGAAAACATATAATGCTACCATAATTTTATTGACTTTATTGCTGTAACTGTTTTGTATTTTAGTCTAATAAGGAGTCTGGTTGAATTGAGGCTTCGGGATTACGAGTAAACGTCTAACAAGATGAAGGTTTCACTCAGGTCACTTTAGGCTTGTAACGCTTCACACATGGACGTAGGAATACAAATGTTTGTGCGAGTGTAGAAACCACAGTTTGAGGTCAAATTGTGTTTGGTTTGCTTTGCTGAACAGAGGCAGCGAGTGTAAAATGTGTGCACACTGGTGCCTGAGCATGGCTGCCGACTCCGGTTCGGCCACGGCTTCAGTGTATACTTAATGACACGAGTGGAAGGGGGAGGGAAGGAATGAATAACGCGAGATGCTTAGGCTCAGCATATCCTCTCTTCATAAAAATTAAAAAACGGGAACAGCGATGTGGTCAGCGATATGGAAATGCCCCATCTCGAATTCCCGGGGCGCCTGACGAGGGTGCTCTTATGTTCTCTCTGGACAGATCACATGTATTCTTTCTGATATGTGAGCCTGACAGAGGAGGCTGACTGGCCTGCCCGGCTGGCGAACATCCTCCTTAAAGAGCCGGGGGCCTGGCTGAGAATGCTGAAGTCATAAAGTCTATTTATGGCATGTACAGTGACACTTTTATTCTGCTATCTCTCACCGCCCCCCATTTGCTACATCCCCCCCCCACACCCACCCATTTGCTACCTCTCTCTCCCCATCCTTAACACATACAGTGACACACACTCTGTCACACTGGCAACATATTTAGAATTTGCTCAATATGGCTGTGGCGTGGCTACTGCTCCTCAGGGCTTTGATTAATATGCACTCTGGCTCTGTTTGCTTAGTCGACATTCTTTCTGTCCGTCTGTCTCTTCCTGTCTCCTTCGTCTCCACTTGCTTGTTCATTTCTTCCGTCACCTTGCCTGTCATCTCCTTTCAGCATCTCCTTCTTCTGTCTTAGTGACTCATGTTTCTTCCTATTCGTCTTAATGCCTTTCTCACTTTATTCTCTGCCTGCCTCTTTCTCCATCCCTTGTTTCCTTTGTCTTTGTCAACACACAGGTGGGGACCTTTTGGTGGCCTTCTGCCTCGTCTCCTCGTTTCCTTTCCTCTCATCTCGTTTCCACTCCTCTAGTTTCTTTCTCTCCCCTCTTCATTGCCTTTCCTCTCATTTCCTCTCCTGTCTTCTCCTTGACTCCTCTTTTGCTTCCTACTCTTCTTTCCTCTCCTAATTCCTCTCTTCTCCTCTCATGTGCACTCTTCTCTGTTTCCTTTCCTTGTTTCCTCTGCTCTCTGCTTTTGTGTCCTTGACTTCGCTCCACCCTATTTCCTCTCCTCTCTTTGTATTTGCACTTTACTCATCTTGTTTCCTCTCTCTCCTCCTAGTTTCCTCTCTTTCCCTCTCCTTGTCTCCTCCTCTCTTCCTCCGTTCTTGTTTCCTTCTCTGTCCTTGTCTAGTCTCCGCTCCAATTCAATTTCCCAAACACTCTTTTAACAGGTTATAAAGACTCAGTTCAATTCAATCAGCTGTCATAGGTATTAGGATAAGCCCTGTTGATCTGGTTTTGTTTGTTTTTTTTCCTCCCACCCTTCCATCATCCAGTATCAGGTGACACTTCTGTGGGTCGACAGCTGCTGTCCGGCTGGATTATTTCACCCAGATCAAATCTTGTTCTGTTTTTTGTAATACCTGCGTAACTCCAGCGCACTCCGTGGTTGTTGATGTGTAAATGCAGCAACGCAAAAACCAGATTAACAGGCAACATTGCAATGACAACAATATTAACGAGGGTTCAACTAGATTTAATGAGGCATTAGGAGTATTTATGTTGTAGCTTTCAACCATATCACATGGTCTTCATCAGCAGATGGAGTTTGCTCAGTCGCATGTCAACAGATCCATCTCCAAGACAACTGCGCAAACTCCACCCACTGATCAAGAACATGGGGTTGAAAGTTCTGGAAAAAGTTAGCAAGTGGACCTTGAGGTTGTTTCGTAACCACACAGGAACATTTTGTCATTTCACCACCTGGGACTTTCCGCAATTGTCTGCAATTTCCCCACTGAGGCATTAATAAAGAATTATCTTTTCTTATCTTTCGTTTTCTGACAATTTTTCAGTGAAAATCTTGATTTGACAAATACCCCCCTATACCAACTCTCTGTTCACTTGCAAGCTTTATCAGAGCTTTCAACCATATCACATGGTCTACCTTTGCTCAGTTGTCATAGAGATGAATCTGGTAACATGCACGTTACTATGATTGCAAAGCATTTTTAGGACTTGACGCACAAGTTATGCATGAAAGTTAATACTTGACCTTATATTTGACTAAACAATGTCAACCCAAGGCCAACTCTTGTTTTTTCTTTGGTAGCTTTCAACTGTGTCGTATGGTCTCCATCAGCAGATGATGTTTGCTCAGTCAACAGATTAATCTCCATGAAATTGAGCAAACTCCATTCACTTAAAGGACGGGTTTTGAAAATGTTAGTAAGAGGACCTTTAGTTAAGATTGTCATATCTAACCATACAGAAACTTTGCTATTTTAAAACCTGGGTTTTTTTCCCCATAGATAATCATTATAACACTTTTGTCAGGTTTAATTGTTGAGATACTGGGACGTGACATCCCAGCCTGACATTTCTTCACAGAGTGCAAAAGGCAACCTCACATGTGATTAGACAGGTTTAAAACAACAAAAGTGAACACACAGTAAGTGCAATCAATCAAAGTTGATGGAAACCGCAACACACATTTTCATCTGACAGTTTGGGTAATTTTCTTTAATGTTTGTCTTTGTCTCGATGAAAACTATAATTTTACACCTCTAATTTGCCAGCAGAAAATAGTAAAATAAGAACAATGGTGACAGTTGATGGAAAAACTGTTTTGCCATGTTCGATTTAAAATTACATTTTGGGCAGTAGCAAGTTGTTTTATTAAAAGGCTTATCTTATTTCATTTTCTTTGCTTTTAACCTGTGTTTTTAGTTGTTAGATTAAAACACATTATGAAGGTCATTGTAAAAAAAAAAAGAAATGAAAACAATGTGTTTACCCCCACACACAAAATCTGTCTGTGTCGCTGCGTGAGCGACCTCTTCCTGCTGCCATCACTTTGCCGTTATTTTGAGTTCATGCAGTGTCAGTTTTATATAGTTATCATGAATACCAATAATAAACTTTAAAAGCCTTTTCTGCCCGGGAGCTCGCCGGCGCTGGCTTTGAGCAGAGCAGTGGCAATCCAAAAACTACTGTAGTGGTGAAAAGTGCTGTGTAATTGATAAGAAAATACTATTTGCGCTGATCTTTCCTTATCATCCAGGCTTATTTGACCATGGACAAACAGGATCTTTTAGCTGAGATATTGAGCCTTAATTGTCAACAACACGTTTAGTCACCTGTCCTTATCCAGAAGAGTCACATTGAGATAGAAATCGTTTTCCCATTTGAGCTGCAGCCAAGAGATTTGCGCTTTAATACAACTAGGCCAGTGGCAACATTAACCCCATCTTGCCATCAATGCTGTCGCTCTTTCTGGCTCTTTGGATTAATTCCTGACTGTTGATAGGACAGATTTGCAAGTGGAATACCCAGAATTCTAATTTTAGAAACATTACAATGCAATAAAGGTTGTGGAATGTTATTTTAAAAGCAGATGAAAATTGCTATGTAAAAAATCTATAATACAGAGGTCTGGTTGATTTCTGATTTTAAGAAAATCATTTGCACAGCACATATACTGGGGCGGCAAATGCTAGTTTTAAGCACGTCTATCTAGTTTTGTTTTGCTGGAGGACCTTTAAAATACAGTGGCTATTTTTGGCCAAGGTTTAAAACAATGTCATATTAGCATATTTTTACATATTTGTGATATCACAGTAAATGATTAACTGAACTGTAATACAAAATTCTAGCAAAACAAAATCCAACTGAAGGTCAACTTATTATCTTTTTACAAAGCTTTTATGGTGACATGCACTCTCGGTAACCTTTATGATTTCATCTGCATTTCTTGACCTTTATACTGTAAACTGTAGTTGGACAGAACAATCCCCACTCAAGGTCCACTTACTAGCTTTTTTTTTTTATTGCTTTCAGCTGCATCACACGGCCCTTATCAGTGGATCCAGGTTGCTCACTCGCATGTAAACAGAGCTATCTTCATAACAACTGAGCACACTCCATCCGAAAAACGAAAAGTGTGATATGGATGAAATCTCTGGAAATAAAGCTTGTAAGTGGACCTTGAGTTGGGATTGTTTTGTCAGACAAAGGTGAGGAGTGGACTGTCATGCTTATTTTAAATGTGATATCAATCAGACAGAATGTAAAATTATGATCATTATTTAGTTGGAAAACAGGCCTATAGTTTGTATTAGCTCCCATTGTAATAAATCCCCAATGCCCCCAAAAAGTGTCACCCTTTATGACAATTAGTCTTTCAACATCCTGGCTATCAGGCAAGATTTCAAAAGTGCAAAAAAATGAGAGGAGTGTGCCTTCCCCACAAAGTGAGATGCTGTCGATTGACTCCATTTGTCACAATCTAGTAGACAAGAAGTGACAAATTAACACTTAAGAATCTAACGGAGTCTGCCAAACGGGAGTGAGCGAGCTTTCTATCCAGAGGTATTATCTTGTGGTGACACCCATCACACAGCAGCTGGCTCGTTACAGTAACAGGCTGTGGATGGTTTGCTGGTCTCCTGATCTAATGTGCTTAAATTTCGAACTGCCGCCTCTTAATTGCCATTTGCAGCTGCTTGCATGTGAAGCCTCAATTATTTTAAACGTGTGCCATACAAACATTTTCTTTCTTCCACTCTCTCACCAGAGGCCCAATCCAGCGCCATGATGTTCGACTGCCTCTACGTGGAGCTCTCGGCCTCCCTGGACCACGGCACCAACGAGCTGCTGGAAGCCGCAGTTCGGACCGCAAGGGGCGACTGTGTGGGTCCCGGCTGGACTGACGGCGACCCCGGGGCCGGGCGCAGGGAGAGCCTGACCAGCCGGGCCAAGCGCTTCCTGGCGGGGCTGGTACCGCGCTCGTACGGTCGAGACCGGGACCGTGATCGGGGCCGCTACCGGGAGATGAGCCGGCACCGGGGCAGCAAGATCCTCCGCCAGAAGTCCCGCTCTTGCCACGACCTCAGTGCACTGTGACACACATGCACACGCACAGGCAAAGAGAGACACTCCCACACATGTACACACACACACACACACCAGATTTAAGGATATGGGGAGAGGGAGGTGTAAAAGATGGAGGAGGAGGAGGAGAAGAGGGTGACATAGAAGATACTAGGTAGGAGCAGGTGACTAAATGCAGGGACAAGAAGGTGCGGGAGGAGACTCCCATGAGTGGGAAAATGGGAAATTTAGCTAATGGTGGATAAAGGCCAAGGGAGGACAAAAGATAGCTAGAGCTGAAATCAGCCTGGATCCTCCTCCCCTCCCCCCTGGTCAATGAAACCAATTCGGAGAGAGAAAGAGGCCCGGTTGGAGAGAGAAACGGATGAGGAGGTGAGCAGCTTGTGTGAATCAGTGAGCGCTCATTATCTGAGGAGAGCAGGAAAGAGAAAATTAGGGAGAGTGGAGAGAGTCACAACAAGATGCTGATTGGACGGTACCCTTACTGTGGCGAAACCGGAGGGGGGTGGGAGTCACGAATAAACACACATCCAAGTAGCACGAACTGATTACGTAGAGACTGATAGAAATCTAATGTATGTATCTATTGTAAACCCTGTTTTATAGCATGCAGAGTAGACGATCTAAGACATGACCCTGTAGGTTTTACAGTTACACGATACTCTGATTGACTTTGCCTCAGTGGCCGATAGCTGATGCACAATCTAGCTAGTGTCTCTAGCAATGCCATCTCAAAGGCAAGACCCTTTATTTATTAAAAAGCTCCTCTGCGCGTTTTTAAGCCACAATCTTCACGTCCACCCACCTTGCATCCACCTTTTGTGTCTCGATTTGAATACGTGTTTGATGATACCACCAATGGCAGACTTTCTCCTGTGAATTTTATACAAGGATAAATACATGAATACATCAGCTCCCAAGCCATATTTTTTGCTGAATGCGTCATGAGCGATCAGCACAAAGAACCCTTTACCGTAGGTTGTGGAGCAGAGGAGAAAGAAAAGGTCAAAATGGCTATAAGGAATAAGACATTTGCGGGGACGACCAGACTGAACTTTCCTTCAATAGCACCTGAGTCACAGAACTCTGGGATGTTCTTGAAGCACAGGAGGACAAACGCGAGAAAACCTAATCTACCTGTGGCTGTTTGATGTCTTCATTTTTATCTTTTTACCCACTGGCATCATTACGTGTGTTGAGACTGAACTCTGTGGGGGCTGGCCACACAGGTGACCCAAAAGAGAACGTTCTGGAAACGTTGTTCGGACATCTCGTCAAGCGCGGCGGCGTCACTGTCACATGCTCACTTGTGTGTCACCGTCTATTAAGCACTCTCGTCTTTCCACTGAGAATAAATCATTTTTTGTTTTCCTGAACGAGTGTCTTGTCCTTTTTTTATAGCAACCTTATGAACTGAATGTCTCATTACTGCCGTTACTAGGTTGAGGGATGACATGGCAGCTCATCAGATGACTAACGGGTCCTCTGGACAGACTGTAAGACAGCCTCTCAGGACAGTTGATCCATTTAGGACTAAGCGGCAAAAACATGCAATGTCAGCACGCTGCGGCTGTAACAACATCTTGAAGTCGAAAATAGATTGTACCAGGGTAGAATGTGAACCAAGACAAAGAAATAAGAACTGTTCTGACTTCAGGCTATGTACAGAACACGTGCATTTAGGGAGATCTGTCAAGTTGCTTAATGATGAGAATGTAAAATCCAAAAAGCATCTCCATTTGAGGGTTTCCTCATCATGAAGTGGGTAAGTTCACCAATATTTGATAAGCCTGTCCCTGTAACCCACTGCGCCAACCGGCTGTTCGCTGCAAAGAAATATGGCACAAATAAGTATGAAGACATCGCTGTCACCATCCCTGCTCTTCTCCACCCTAGTCTTAGCAGGTGTAGAGAAGTGTCTCTGGCTAAAAAGCGCTCTGTTCCCTACAGCCAATCATGCACGATCACGTCAGATGGCTTCAAGCTTTTGATGCTGGTACAGTAACGATCTGGAGTGGACGATGGGGAGGACTCTTGAGAGGGAAGCAAACTGGCAAAGAGGCAGAGGGGTTGAGGAGAGCGAGACAGAGAGAGAGAGAGAGAGCGAGAGAGAGACGGGGTTGGATAAATGCTTTGAGGAGTAATGGTTGCTTGGAGACTGTTGTCAGGGAGACGATGAGGCCTAGAGTCCTTTGGCATCTCAAATGTCTTATATTTATGTCAATTTTCAGAGGTCTTGCTTTTTTTCCTCCAAAAAAGGTGAATAAGAGACAGATGGCGACAGGCACGCAGAGGCGAACTCTTCAAACAGGAACAGGCGTGAATTCATACAATATGTCTCGCAGAATGGAAAAATGACAAAGGATTTTATCACACTCAAACAGGTCAGATAACTGTCAGATAATAGCGTGAATTTGACAGCTGTGCAGACGCCTGCAGGAAATAGAGAGGGAAATGAGGGGCAATATGATATAATTTCTTTTAGTGACACCTGATCAGTCTCTTAAGTAGTGACAGAAATCCTCCCTCGCTCTCCGTCATTCCGCCACTGACTCACTCTGTGGGCATTTACTCTGATTTTCGGGTAAAAGAATGCTTCTCCAGAGCAGGGAAGACAGAGGGAGCTTGAAAGACGAAAAACCACCTACTGTGTGCCAGTGAAAGCCTGTCGAACTTACTCCTCACTTTGCACCAAAGAAAGCCTATTTTTAAGTGGGCGCTGTGTACAACTAATGAGAGGCATATTTTCCTTAAGTGTGGGCATGTCAGCTAGGAGGTAATATTGGAACTGGTCTGTGTAGTGTTTCCGGGGAAAGACCAGGCCATGTGGATTGCCATACAATGGTGTGGCCAGAGTGGCATTGAAGGAAGCTTTGGTGAATCCCCCGGGGAATCCATGTGATTTGTTATTAAGGAGCAATGGCTCATTGTACCCCAAAGGTCATTGTTCCTTTCCTTTGTCTCCCGAGTGCACAGAGCTGATTATGCACGGAGCAGAACTATAATAACCATACAAACAAAAGGGAGCGCGAATGAGACAGACCAGTCGCGCTTGAAAACCAGGCTGCGAGTGCAGCACGTGTAATTAACAGTGGTTTGGTCAGAGCAAGGAGCCCACAGTGGAACATCAGGGCAAGTGATTGTAATTGCAGGTTGAAGGAGGAGGCACAGCTCGACCTCATTATGGGCTGTATGCCTCATGCAATGCTCCCCGCATTTCCATTAATGTAGATTAATCGCAGGTCAAAAGGCGAGTGCGAACCATGCCTTCTGCAAGTGATGGAATATTATAGCCAGATGCCTTCATGAGATTAGTATCGATCTCATGACGGTAAAACTAAAGTCTGAACAACTGTGAAAACACGACACTCGAAAACCACATTCACAAGGAATAGTTTGACATTTCGACAGACACGCTTAATGGCTTTCTTGCCAAGAGTTCAACGAGAAGATCGAAACCAATCCCGAATTTGTCTGTTGAAAATGAAGCTGGAGCTTCAACTCTACACCTGTCAGGGATGACACAAAATAATGATGATTCATACGTGTCTGAATCTCAGTTTACTGCCCACTATAAAATATTGAGTATCTATTACATTAGAGTAGTGAGTGGGAGTATTTTCGTAGACACAGACCTGGAGCTGTTAGAGTTATCTGAGGCCACAGGTCACTGTGCCCAGCCAAGATTCAGTCCGGTGCCTAACCCTTTGTAATAAACGCCACCTGACATTTTTACACTTTACGCTTTTTGTACATATATAAAACAAATTCGATATAGTGTGTTATAAGTAAGCTTTAGTGGTGCTAGTAGATGGATTCTGTTAGCTTTCCACAGTGTCAGGCTAGCTGTTTCCCCCTGCTTTCAGTCTTTATGTTAAGCTAAGCTAAGCTAACAGTCTCCTTGCTGCAGCTTAATACTTACAGAGGGATAGGAAAGGGGTATCGATCTTCTCTCAGGAGGAAAGTAAATACATGCATTTCCCAAAATGTCGAGTTATTCCTTTAAATCAGGGGTTTATTATCACACGCACCTCAGACATTTTTTTGTGGGGTGTTATTTGTGTTTTTTACTGACGTTCGCTGGCTCTTTGTAACAATAGAAACATAGCACATGCAGGTTGTGTAACCACGTGGGTGAGTTGTGTATACAACTGTGCCTATGAGGTCACAGAATTATTCCTTTTGTTTTTGGCAAATCATACCACTTCCCAAAGTACAGTACAATTCATCTTTGACCCCTGCATTTCATTTAAAGAGGATACGCAATCGTTGGTCTCTAGAGGCTTAGATCTTATACCCAACACAAAAATGTTTGATGGAATGAATATCATACTGTTGGTTTTGCTAAAGTTTGTTTTGAACAAGGTTCAAAAGGCCATGGGGTTCAGCAAGCAAAGATTTAGTCACAAGCTAAAAGTGCTGAGATTGGATACCATCAAGATATTTAAAAATGGAGCCTTTCTCTAGTTGCCTGCACAACCACACGTTTTGAGCCAAGTAGTTTAGTGCAAGACCCAGCTTGGTTTGAGAACAGACGGTCCCCCTGGTCCTGCTACCAAGCAACATCACGGGGCAGTGCTGCTATCCTCTCATGTGAGGCTGATCGAGGCTTGGCATACAAAACCAGAACTGTCATTTCTTTGTCAGGATGAACATGCTCTTTAATTTCCAAGGCAATCTGACCTTTGGACTCTGTACTATCTGGTAACACTTTCTAATCAGAGTACAAATCACATACTAAAGCAATGCATAGCTAATGTGTCACACACGATGATTCAGTGCATGAATTAATGCATTATGTAGTATCATGAATTAAGGAAAGACCAAGTTTATGCGATTAGTCATCAATTAATGATTAGTTCACAGTTACTAGATACATTCATTTATATGCCACCATATTAAAGACATGTGGCGCGTGACAGCTGTCAAATCGAGGGGGACAATGGACGGATGTGTTTAAGCATATATCAACGGTTTACAGTGTAGTGAAGTGAGAACAACAAAATTGGTATTAATGCGTCCGAAATCTGATTGTGACTTGTCGACATTTCTAGAGACTTTTTTTTTTTTTTGCTTTGAAATTGTTTTATTTCAATGTGGTTTATTAGAACAATTCCAAGTACCAGCAATTCATTATGGGATGGTTCAGTTTGAATTTAACGGGTTCTAACGCCTGAATTTCAAGTTTCTCCACGGTTCCAATTACCATGACTCGTGTTGTCATTGTGCCATCTTGTGGTCAAAGTCAGAGTTGCATGAATTAAACTCCTCCTGGCTTAAAAGGTCTTAAAAGCTATGGAATTTAACTTCAGGATTCCTGCATATACCATGGACAAAAGCAGGAGACAACTTAAGAAAGATATTTTGAATAAGAACAGGTCAATGGTTTCACTTGTGTGTTTTTATTTTTATCTTTCAGGCAGCCATTGGTGAGATGAGCGGTTATTTTGGTTGAGTTTTATTTTTTACATGGGAGAAGACCACAGTTTGCCTTCTGTACCTATACAAATGTTATCATGCTTTTTATCGCCACTTCAGAGCAGTTTCTCAACTTGTTCTGTTTTTTTTTTCTTTTTTCTTCGCTGTACAGAGAGTAGAGTTGGGAGAAGCAAGTTGTCAAGTGCCATAGACCTTGAGCTGTTTGAATACGGGAGGACCTTTGACCCCAGAGCTCAAGCAATATTCACATATTCACAACCATCTGAGTACATTTGCAGCATATAATGGCTTAAAAGCCAAATTTAAAGCCTTTATTTTCATTCAGAAATTGCAGGGTTTCTTTAAAGCAAACGTTTTAGTAATCCCTGATGATCTGACATGATTTTTATATCATGAAAATAATCTTTTTGCATGTGTTACGAAATAGCACAGGAAATATATATATGGTAGTGCAAAAAAACCCACAATCGTATGTAAAAACGATTTCTCTGCATTGTGTAAAAGTGAATGTTTGTGTCACTTTGCCCGAGGCTTTTTACCGTCCGTTGCCTCGGTTGCCATCACCCCAGTCAGAGCTGCATCTCAAAACACTCCTAATGTTTGTCAAAGAGCCACATCGGAAGGAATAATGTTTTTTTGAAAGGCAACGTTGCGTCCACTTCATGTGATCAAATCTTTCTCCGTACCATTCACTTGTAAATAACTATTCAGTGAGACGTATTTCCAAAAGAAATGCAAGTGATAAAATTAACACACTATAAATTCTAACAGCATATTGTGACCACTGAATAGTTTGGACTATATGCTGTATATATTAGCATTTCATCCTACGGTGCTTCAGCAAATGGCATGTGTTTTGCACATATTTACTGTCATCTACTGTACTCTTCCTGTATGTAGTGAAGCTTGACCCATGCTCTGTGCTCGTGGCAGTGTCACACCAAAATGAAAACACCACTAATTAACTAAATTAAATGCCCCATTTTAATAATAATAGTCATACTGTTTAATGGTAGCTGTTCTAAGCGAAGCTGTACCGTTCATTTTTAAACTGAATCTAAAATTGGTACATTTTATTCCCAAGCAAATGACATAATTTCTCACAGAACTTATAGCATTTTACACAGATCAATTGTTATTTGTATTGATTTTGTTGGATCTAAGGTTTCTCCAGAAGCCGCCACAGTGATGATTGACATGCATGCATTATCCAACATTCCACATTTTGTGCATTTACCGGTTTCTGAAGTAACTTATGGAAAAATTTAATTAATGCTCTTTAACAAGGATTCTTCTGTCTTCATTTCCTCTCATTTCTCTCTTTACATGCTGCAGTACAGTGTGTCTTCAGGCTGCACTGAGATGTGCAGTGATTTAAATTAGGAGTATAGCACTACTGGTAAATCATGGTGTAGTATGTAAACATCTAACTAACCCTGGAGGATTACATGTGTGGAATTAGATACTGAGTAGAGTACTGCAAGAGCATATAAGGCCTACAGATAAAAAAAAAAGAAAAAAAAAGCAACAGCTCCTGAGGTTTTTTTGTTTGGATCAGACAATTGCACGAGTCTGTGTGGGATGGCACAAACTCTTTCTGCCCGTTTCTTTTAACCTGGTGTGGAGTTTTGTTTGTGTTGGCGTAAGACTGCCGAAGGCCTGTTACACACTCAGCACTGCAGGCAACATGCTGCAAGCCTCCCCTGTTTTCTCCCACACAAGTCAGTTTCCATCAAAACGTTGCACAAATTTTGGAAGAGTGTTTGTAATTTTGGCAAACTGAGCTGCTGCGACTGGATTTGCCTCTTAGCAAAGATGGATGAGGACAGCAAACTAGTTGACAATGAAAACAGGCATGTCAATGAAAAATGGACAGATGGATTTGCCTTTATTTTGCCACCTTGCACTAAGCCAGTGTTTAATTTGCCAGATGACAGCTGCTGTATGCGAGGTTGCTACTATCAGGCGCCGTCACAAGTCAAAACATGCTAGCTTCAGGGCAGCGTTCCCATCTGGCAGCACCGCAAGATATCTGATAAATATTAATGTTTATTAACTGCCATTTTCCAATTTTTTTTAAATCCTGTCATTTCCACAAACATGGATACTAATGTACATTGCCATTCTTTAAGGTCTGTGCTCTTTTTGAGTTAATAAGCACACAAATAAAGAGTATTATCTTTTTTTTTGTTTCCAATTGCGTAACAAAAAAAAAACAAAAACACACCAACACGCTATTTCAACATGTATTTATTTCTTTTACTCAAGAATGTCACAGAACAGCTTCCGCTTCTTGGACTCGCCCGTCTGTATTTCCTGCCAGTGGGCTCTTCTGTGGGTGAAGTGGGAGAGGGCAAACTTGGCCCAAACATGGCGAGCGAACTGATCTGACCTCAGCTGGCTTTCGCTCGTCACTGGAAGGGAGGGGTGAGAGAGTGGGGAGGTCATTAACAGGGATGTGAACTACAGCCAAAGTGTAAAACCCCTTAAAGTCGGGATTTGTGCGATGACAGGTGTTACCTAGTTCTTGTGCAATGCTTTGCCTCTGACTGACTGAAGCACTGTTCCATACAGCTTCCAGCACCCGACTACCCAACCTGGAGCAGGCCATCTGAACATACTGGCCCTGGGAGGACAAGTGGTAAAAATGGAGAAAGAATTTGCACACACTCACAGGAAGAGTTGGATACAGGGGAACACAATTACAATGACATGAATACATGACATGAAAAGGAGAATTTTTACACCTTTACTCTCCCAGCAAGAGGTCCGAAACAAGTAGAGTAGGAACCACGCGACTCTGCGAGCTCGTGTTTTATGTTTCATGCCCCAGGTCAGACCAATCACAACTATTTATCCAATATGAGGCGGGTTTGATACGATGACTGTACAGAGAAGCACCGTAAGAAAAGAAAAAATCTTGTAAACTTAGATTTTACTATTTACGTGTGTGTGTGTGTGTTTTATATATAGTTTGTTTATAGATAGAAATTCGTGAATATGAGTGGAGTTTTCCTGGTGAAACACACCTTTAATACTTTATGTACAATACTGCAATGTTTCCTTTTATATTCGTTTTTTTGGGGATATTCCTGATGTATTTTAGATACCTTTGATAGACTTGCCTCTCTGTACTTTCACTTGTTGTGTAGGAGTTTTTTTTTCCATTGTGTACTTTCCAAAGTGTTAATTGTTTTGAGATGTTTATCATCCTGGGTGTTCGATAAAAAGGTCACTAAAAAACATAAATGTTGAATAAACAATGGAATTTGACTGCCCTTATTGTATGGAGTGAGCTACACAACGTACTGTTCTGAGATGTAGTGTTAGAAGGCTGTATTTTATTTATTAGCATTGTTACGAATGTCAACAGGATTTTGAATGAGGTTTTCTTACTCTTGGATCAGAACCCAGAAGCTCCGGTTTCACTTCGGGCCTCTATTAGCTGAAATGTCATTTTACCGTCTCCTCCAGAGAGGGGGACTAGAAGCATGTAGTTATAAGCAGCAGTTACTGTGAAAACCAATCCCTCAAAACGAAACATCTTAATGGACACGCTTAGTGATACTGAATATATTTGTTACTGCTAACAAATCCCATTAAAAGACCAGAAGCAGTGAATCCTCCACCTGTCTGTGGCTCTCAGCCCCAAATATATGCTCTCACTTAAAAAAATGAAAAAAGACAGCTGGTCACTGCAGTTTTCAGGAAACCGTAACTAGTCCACATGTTGAGGATGATTTTCAGCTGCTGATTTGGTGTACCAATGAGTATTGGCAGCACCTGGACATAGTTTTATATGTTTCGTGCAAATTCACCTCTTCATCAGCGAGTTACAGCCATTGATTGGATGTTATCCTGGGCGTTTTTTTCAATAGACAATGTGACAACATGTCTATATATTTATATATGTGTTTTGTTCAATATCACCTCAGAGAATAAAGATTGAAGTCTTACGTATGATGGACAATAGACAACCTAATCTGTCGAGATATTTCCATCACAATGGCAAATGTGACATAGTGTGAACATTTCCAGTCAAGTGAGCCTGCAAGCTTTTGTTCCCGTCAGGTGTTCGCACGCACCGATTGACGTAAATGCATTCAAATGTAATCGGAAAGCTGAGAATCTCAGATCAGACAGATAAGCAGCTTCCTATTGTATAACATTCTTAAAATGGCCCTGTACTTGTACCTCCAGTCTCTTGAGAATCTTGCCTCTTCCCTTGTCGCTGGATGTGGTGATGAGGGCCTGGAGGACGTGGCTGCCTGCGGGGTCGGAGGCCAAAGTCAGGAGGTCGGCAGGGGTCAGAGTGCGCAGGCTGCTGAGGAGGAGCGAGCGCTCCTTGAACCTGGCCAGCGCCTGGACCAGCCGGGAGCCGTGGTAGCAGACGGAGGACAGCGGGACCTAGAAATGATCAGGAAGAACTGTACTGCATCTGCAACATTTAACATCAACATGGTGCGTTCAGTTTTTTAAAAAAGGCTGGCGTTTATGGCGCAGCTTTACGATGGTAATTCAACTGAAATGTCGAGATTACAATTAAAGTCCCGCCACAAATTTTTTTGGATTGGACATCACTCAGTTGTTTACCTCCGTCTGTGTGCTGCCCTCTGCTGTGTCAGAGTGGTAATACACCTCATAGGTGAGCAGGGACATGAAGAGAGGGAGGCAGGCAACGTGTCGAGAGCCGGGCTCAGCGCAGTGGAACGCCTGGGAGGCAACACAACAGGGTTTCCATTAACCACAAATCCAACACTGAGCACTTTTATTGTGCCGTTAAGCACTTTTGATTTCAGCCATAAAGAAGGAGAAATAAATAGAAACAAGGGTATCGTTCTGTTGATTTAAGACCCATGTGGACCGTTACATCTCAATTGCAAACACTCTAGACACTCACACGGAGGAGGCACTGCATCAGCTCTTCCTGTTTCGCTTCGCTTTCCGCACAGCTCTCTGCCAGCTGGACGATCACACCCATGTGACCTGTGGCCAGGATGGCCTCCACACCTTGGATCAGCTCGTCAAACAACGGCAGGAACTACGGAGAAAGAGAAAGAGAGAGAAAACTGAGCCCTAAATGCAATTACAGAATCCTGACTTTTCTCCTGCACCGTGTGACATGCAAACATTATGACCAACCAGTTTGTATTTGGCCGAGGCTGCGGTTAGCCTCTGTATGGGGAAGTTGGCGATGGGATGGAGGGCCAAGTCAGCCAGCTGACCCTTGAGGTGGTTCTTGTAGAGGTCACGAAGAAGGGACTTGCTGGATAGCTGTATGATGGTCTCAATGAGGCGACTGGAGGCCTGGTCCTTGAGAAAGACCAGAAGTGGACTGAAAGGAATGCAGAAACAAAACCAGCAGTTAAGCAAAAACTCACGGCGTATAGCGACGGCAAAGTGCACGAGTCGTCTCGGACCTAACTCCTGGTGCGGCGGTGCGACTCGTCAGGTACTCCATGATGAGTTTGAGGAGCTGTTTGCAGAGTTTGGGCCGTTTTCTGTGACACACAGTCAACATGGTCTGGAACACCGCGCTGGCAACAGCATCCGTCACACTTACTAGAAAAAGAAAGAGACCATGGGAGAGAAAACCACTTAGAACATATTGACATTCTCACCAAAACTCATTGTGTGTATCCTTGAGGTCTAATAGACATGGTGAGTGCATTTCCTTCTAGAGCTAAACCGATAAATATGCCAGTCCGATATTAGCTTGTTGCCGATATCGCTATGGGTCTATATGTTGGCAGATAAGTAACAAGAAATTCCAGGACAGTTTTTTTTTTTTTGAAAAGACAAACAGTGTACCTTTTTTTTTTTTTTTTACAATTCTAGCTTTTCCCCTCTGTGATCAAGTATAACAAGTCTTCTTTGGTCTGGCAACAACTACGACAAGGATCCATGTGCCTGGGTTTGATGAAAGATGACTCACGGTTAACGTTGTCGATCAACGTCTCTGTGAGGCTTTTCAGCTCGTACCAAAATGACGTGGGAATCTCAAAGTCTGTCAGCTGCGGAGCAACGTTGCGATCTTTTGCACCTGGAAACAAAACAAACAAAACAAGAACGATAAAAGACAAAAGAACACGTGAATACAAGCTTGAAGCGACAAGCCTCAGTGTGTGTAGAAGTGCTGGCACACTGGGTCGGCCTCAAAGAACTACAGTAAAGCCAAGAGATTTAAAGCTTTGTTTTCTTGGAGAATGAGGCAAAAGAAACACACCAAATGGGTGAAATCGCTTATTGTCTAGGGTGGCCAGCCACAGCTCTTCTCTATGTCTGGTAATGTTGCCAGAGAAAGATACTGCACACGCTATTAAGGTGCTTTAAAAACCTTTAGTGTCCGATTGCAGCAATTTGCATCAAAGATCATACTCACGAGTCATAACTCAAATCTGAAAACACGGACATGATGCACTTATTTTCAGATTCGGTGTGACCTACACGGGGACGTCATTATCGCCACCATCCATCCATAAATGTGCTTAAAAATCATAGTAATAAAGAAGCTCCTTATAACTCCAGAACTGAAGCGTTTTCTTCAGTAATGGGCACACTGCAAACACCAGAGCTACCTTTAATTACCGGTATGCCAATTTGCCAGAATCTAAACATGTAGGGTGCAATAACACGGGACTCGCGTTACATCCCAAAAATGATTAGAACCGTAGTTCCAAAATGTAGGCCATGATTATTATACTACATTTTATATATATTCTGTTCTTACATTTTAACTTCTGCACTATTTCATGTTTTAGGTCTTAGATTCTTTTTTACCTGCATGATTTTCTTTTTATACACATTGTTGGAGGGGGCCTGATAATTGAGAGTTTCATTGCCAGTGACAGCTTCACTTTAACCGTCGTGCATATGAAAACCAAAAAAAACTTGAAATCTTGAATCTGTTAATATTACATTTTGTCATGTTGCACTATAAATATTTTCTGACATTACTGAAGCTCAGCAATAAATAAGATGTGTGTGTGCGTGTACCTGGACGAGACTCAGTGCGGGGCGGTCCGAGACATCCTGCCAGCACATGTAAAAGTGTGCGGACCACATGGGAGCCGTGCACATGTGTGATGAACTCTGCGCTGTTGTCTCTCACCACCTGACTTAAAGACAACACCTGCGCCTCCAACGCTCCACAACTGCCCTCCTCTGCTGCTGCTGCTTCTGTGGTAGCCTTCTGTGATGGCTCTAAAAAGGAGCCGCACACAGAGCTGAGTTGTTACTGCTGGTTTTGTGTGATTTAACCTATTTACTACAAAGCATTTCATCCAGTGATGAGCAATCTACCCCTCAGAAATCAAATATCTCACCCGTCCGCCTGAAGACCTGTCTGACTGCGCTCTCCACTACATGGCCGCCGCACCGGTCACATGAAGCCGTCTTAAACTCGGAGCCCGATTCTCCGCCCAGTTCAGCCAGCACCTCCCCCACCTGCTCGGGACTGGACAGCGGGAGCAGTCGCTGCAGAGTGATGCTTCCTGTGCGGTCCATCGCCACCAGGGCGGCTTTGCCTTTAACTTCTGTGAGGACATTCTCCACAAATATCTCTATAGGAGAAACACGAAGAGACACCACAAGAGGCTGGACACAGTTTGAGATAGAGCATTTGATATTTAATGACAAACCTTAAAGGTACTACATGGAGTTTTCAGAAAGTCCTTGTTATTAAAAACACCTGGTTAAGTGAACTGCAGTCAGCATCCTGTTGCTGGCGCATGCTGGGCATCGGCCTTAGTTGCTTCGTAACATTAGCTGATGAAGCCAGATCATGTCAGGGTGTCTGGACAACTTAGCTGGCGTTGTCTACTGAAGACAGAAGGCTATTTTGCTATGTTTACTAGCTCGCAATGTGTCCGTGTTAGCAAGCTACAGGGATTTTGTGTTGGACTCTATGATGTGCTGGCAGATCTGCTTGGGGACCTGCATTTACAGTTGATGGAACACATTCACACTGGTACCTACACGGCCATTTGTTGCAGCAAACGGACTCCATTTCTAAGCTAACGTATATGCATGTAATGATGTAGATGGGTCCCAACCGGTTGACTCTGTCAGCATTGGCCTCCAGGTTTAGGACTGATTTAAAACAGTAGATGGCGTGTCGAGCCATTTTTAACCCCTGAAATGCTGCTTTTTATCAATTTGGAAAGAAATGTCAATATTACCACCAGCATTGATGCGTTTCCTCACAGTGCCGCCACGTCATTTGGCTTTAAACACTTTTCTTAATGCACTTGTTGGACTTTCAAAATCTGTCAACTGTCAGACTGTGGAAAGATCTGGGTCAATGAGGACTAAACCTTGCTCAACAACAGATTAGCTGACCAACACAATACGCGGTGTAAATTCTGTAAGAAGAAAGGCACTGTCTGGGCTGGGCTACGGTTTGAAATAGAGCCGATTAGACAATTAAATGGCTAGTTAATGCACAGAAAAGGCAATAATTTTTGAAGAAAATTACAGAATTCTCATTCTCTGGTTTGCAACTTCTTAAACGGGAGGATTTGAAATGTTGCTTTGTCAAGTATGATGGTTAAGTGAATGCTAAAGATGGACCGATGATGCCGTTTCACTAATGTGAAGTGCAGTTTCAATACAATGTGTCAAATGAAGAATACCCCGTGACTGATGACGTCCGAAGCTTCAAATGTCTCTGCTGCCTCAGAAAGCAGCTTCATGTGACATTTGGAACTATAATAAACATCCTGACCACTGCTCGCTCCGATCTCCGGAAAAAAGAGCCCGTCTCACCTCTCTCCTCGTTATCTTCAAAGCCTTCACTGAGTCTTTCCCCAACTCGGCGGAAATAGCCCACACTCAGGGCGTCCAGGCGCTTCCTGCCACCGTCTCCCTGACTCTTCTCTCCTTCTTCACCGGCCGGCCTCGTCCGCTCTCCTGCGTCTCCATCTTCCCCGGGATGCCTCCTCTTCCTTCCTCCCCCTTTCTGTGGCTTCCCTTTCTCTGCTTTAGCCAACATAGCCTGGACTGTACGACGCGCAGGTTACAAGTAGAACGTCTTGGGTCTGGATAGAGAGGATGCTCAGTCTGAAGGTCTGAGCTGAAACAGGGAACAGATGAGGGGAAAACATGAAGTAATCCTTAGGATTTGATGGTCCAGTCCACGGTCACGTTATTCCCCAAGCAGCACGTCTTTATCAACAGTGAATTTTATAATTGTATGCAAATACAAGTATTTTATGCAACAGTATTACCAGTATGGCACTGTAGCTACGCAGATTGTTTACCTATACTAATTTATATATAATACGTTATTTAAAATGATTCAGCCCATACTTGATAACAAAAAAAATAGGCAGGCCAAAACGTTATTGGAAGTTAAATATATGATCTCAGTACTGTGGTCGAAGACATGTCGAATGGGATGTTTTCCGAGGTCAGCGTGGTGACACACACAGGAACAGACGTTTGGCTGCTGGAAATCCAATGCAAATAGTAAATGGACTTCACACATTATATACACTGCGAGAAGTGCCTAGTCGAACCACAGATATTTAATTGTTCTGTAACAGAGATATTATGCTGAATTGACCTCTGGCTACTAACGATTCAGATCATGTCAAATGGGATGTTTTCCGAGGTCAGCGTGGTGACACACACAGGAACAGACGTTTGGCTTCTTGAGGTTAAAGACGGTCTCTACCGTAAAACGTACAAGACTACAGAGCTGCAACCAGCGCGAGCGCAGCAGCGCAAACTAGCGCCGTGTTTTCGACACAAGTGGACATTTTTTTAACAAACCGTTAAGCAACATTTCAATTGGACATTTGACTCGTCCGTGAAAAGTTTGAATCTACGCGAACGAAATGTAACTCACGTGTGAGAAGTGCGTAGACCGGACACTGTGTTGGGGGACGCGCGGTGATGACGTGTTATTGAGCGACACCTTCTGACTGCTGCTGGTCGGCTCCGGGGCGCAACGCCGACGGGGGCAGTCATACATAATTTAATTAAAAATAGGTTAGTCAAAATGTTGCCAAACAAGAATAAATACAAAAAAAAAATTTACTGTGTTTCTTCCTTTTTTTAAATTAATTTACGCCTTTATTTCTATCCGCATTTATTAATCATTATTGTTATTATTATTAATAGACAATTGTGAGAAGAAGTAATTCAATAATTATTTTTAATGTGGGAACTGAAATATCTTCACGTTACATATTTCTCTCCCTTTAAATGATAGCATTTGCTGCTTTTAACAATAATAAGGGATTTATATCGATTATCCTGGATTATTTAGCGTCGGATCGAAACCAAAATTTTATGTATCGCCAATTCCTATTAATACATTAGTGTCCACGTGTTAAAATTGAATCATACTGTACAGTATGTTAACTGCACTGTCATAAAGTGCACTGAGCTTTGGCTGCAACCACCACAGACTGTATATAAAGAGCCTATGGTGACCACCAGAGGGCAGCATGGTTACTTTCCTGGTAGAGGGACTCAATGACCTACCAAAACCTCACTGTAAGTGGAAACAATCAGAGGGGTGAGCCGAGCCCAAGGCATGTGTCTCTATTCAAAAAAAAGACGTGCAACTGAACTTTAACATCAGTGACTTTATCAGGGCTTTTGATATTAAAGATCTTCCCCAAGCACAAAGCAGAAGAAGGGGTCACACCCACAAATTGTTCAGAAATTCCATCAAAAGTGTTACATAATCATTTGCGAGTGCTGAGGACTTGAGAGCCTTGGTGGGTGCCAGCTGTCTATTCAGTAGAAAATACACAGCCCATTTTCAATTTGTAGGCCTACTTGAAGGTCGCCAGCAGGTTGCTTTGATGAGCATTTTAAAGAATTATTATAAAATTATGGCAGGATTTCATTTAAAGGGAGTTTGAGTTTGTGTTTGTACCTTTATTGTATGAAAACATGTTTCATTTCATGGTTTATAGATATATTCAAGCAAGTACAAGAAGAAGTTGGACCAAATCAGTCAGAGAGCTCTTAAAAATCTGTTCTTTAATTTGAAATAGTTACATGCACCTGATTTCTCCTTTTCTTTTTGGTTGAACACACTATTGGGTTTTTTTCTTGTGCTGTTATATAATAGATGGGCTGTATTCCCCCTCATGTTTTCACAATCTGATTGTTTCATTGCTGAGGTCAGTGGTACTTTAAACTTTAAAAACAGCAAACAGCACACACCAACCCAAAGCATCTCAATAAGTTTGGAGAAATAATTAACTTATATTTGTACAAAAAACATAATCTGATATACTACTAAATTATGGTATTTGTCTGCTCTGTTGCTTATTTACATCATAAAACCTGTTAAAATTAGGGCAAGAGGGCATACATTTTCAAGACTCAAAATCTTAAATTCAGGACCTTTGACTTGCAGAATAATGGCACTACTGTCCCGTCTGTGACAATAATGACAGCATGACACTTCCTCTGAGATGTGACACACCCCTGGCTACACTCTAGGTTTGGGGCGTGTGAATCAGAGGTGAGAATTTGTCCTTTCTGATCAGAATGGAAACACAGGACACGTAATATTTTCCACACTTAAAATACAAGAGCAGAAGGCAGGTCCGGGCTGTAATATCTCAAAAGCCATGAGATGGATTGTCCAGACTATGTATATGGAGAGAGAAAAAAGATGGGAATAGAATGTACAGGGCAATACAAGCTCTTAGTAAATTATTCAATGCTTTTCAGGAAAGAACGGATTTGCTGTCTAGAATGTGTCCAGAAGAGGGGAGACTGAATCTTACATGTGCAAGATTTGTATTAATAGAGCGATCAGGAGGTTTAGAGCAGGGAGGCAGAACAACAGACAAATCATTTGTTCAACAGCAGAGCTCCCGTTGGCTCTGTCTGTTTGCGTTCATCTCCAGAGCAACTGCTGTGTAATGAATCAGCCCCCGCTCAGCAAACTGTGAATGAACACTGCAAATGGTTAAGACTTTACGAGTCACAGAGACGTGCGCACACACATTTCATCACACCATGGCTAATGATGTCACAGGCTGGACTTTAATATGAATCATACGAATCAGAGCAACAGCAGTCATTTCTAACGCGAAATACTCCACTGCCACTAAGTTATCAGAGTGGACAGTTCTAGAGAAGTAAATTAATTGGTATAAATTCTTCACATGCATAAAGGTTATCTGTAACGTCTCCGTTTGCTGGTCTCTGGTTTGGCTCAAGCGCTGACCTTCATCACAAACAGTCTACATTAGATAGTAGACTGCACACACACTGACTGTCCACATGAAGCTAGCCCGGTAGACCCTTTGCTTAAACTGCTAGAAATAGCCCAAAACTTGTCCACAACTTTTTATTTTTACACTTACAGCTGCTGGCTGTAGCTTCATATTAAGCGTACAGATGAGATCGCATCTAACAAATCTAAGCAAATACACTAATTCTGTAAAATGTCAAACTATTCCTTTAACACCATATGAACATTTGATTTGTGCTGTTTTCGTCCACTGTATTCTTTTCATTTAGTTGTGTGTGCTGATCTCCGTGTGACATTTTGACCTCCATTAGTAACAGAAGAGGTCACAGGAACTTAGTTATTATTTAACAGAGATGTGTCAATACAGCACATACCAAACATATTCTCACTGACACTCCATGAAACGGGGGCACTCCTACTATACTGTATGTATGCAGAGAGATTGGTGCATACATTTTGTCCACATCCAATGGACAACAGCAGTTGACTGCTTTATTGTATTTTCCTCTTGTTGCTCTCAGTGTAAACTTATATAACACAATGCTAATATGTCTCCCACAGTCAGGAAGTTTCCTTTGGCCTGCTGCTGGCTGTTTGGTTTCCCACGTACAGTACGAGAGCCAGGGCCCAGTCCCATCTGTTATGCTCAGATACTCAGCGAACCCAAGTCACCTTTACGTTTCCTCTCACGCTCCCACCGCTCTGCAGAAGAGGCAAATGTTGTCCGTTTCATTTATCACACCGGCGTCAAGCAAGCAGGATGAACAATAAATCCGGGAAATTATCCGCATTTTCAAAATACCAATAGTCACAAGAAAAATATAATGTATAGCTCTGAGCTACAATTCCTATAAAAAAAACATCTTTACATATAATACGGTAGCAAATGTATCAATACATTCCTTTTTCCTTTAAGGGGTTTGTTCAAAATGAAGCCCTTTTTATTGCATACATGTTGACATATTATAGCAAGAAAAGCACAGGCGTTACTAATAATGTTAACAATGGCTGTGTTTATTTAATTGTCACAGCAAGCCATTCTAGTGAGCCACCATACGCAATACACACACCCTGGAACAGGCACACCTGAAAGGAATTTAGCCATCATTAATGTCATTAATTTCACCTTTACTTTTCCTGTTCTGACACGTCAAAAGAGTTACTGGGTCGTCACAAAACCATTTAAAAACCTGGCATCTACTCTTAGACAATGACTGATTACATCAATGTTAAGTGATGAAGATAGCATAAATCTGTGTTTTAAACTTTTACGATCCTTTAGATTACATTCTGTATTATATTTTTTAAAAAGTATGCATGTGCCAGATTTAATTACTTTTAGTCTAGTAGTCTAGTTTTGTTGTTGCTATACTGTTTACTGAATGTTTTCTGTTCATTTTGCTTAATGCCACCCTACTTATCTTGTCTAAAGACTGTGCGACCCCCCCCCCCAGTTCCTGCTGTGTGGCAGGAGATAATATAGTATTAAATCCAACATCACCAGAGTGGAACAGTTTGTTTGTCTCAGGTTGACAGACTGCTGAATAAACCGCCAGCCAGCACGCACAACACCCAGTAAAAACACCCAACATTGTATTGGTATCTTGTATATATTTACATGTCATATGCTCCTGAGAACCGAGGAAAAAAACCCAAACACATGAGATATCATTGGAAATGCCAGGATGTCCTCTATTTAGCACACCAGGACTTAGTAGGGGAGCTCAAATGAGTCAAAAGATATAGACCAAAAACCAATGTCCACTACAGAGGACATAAATGAATATGCTGGGTCTCAGGAGGCCATATGGTTTCTAGAAATGCTCCATGGATGACAATGTCAGTTGGACCACCACTTTGGTCCAGAATGAAATACCTCCAAAACTACTGGTTGGATTGACATGAAATTTTGTACAGACATTCATGGTCCCCAGAGGTTGAAGCCTAGTTACTTGTTGATCCCCTTACTTGTTATCTAGCGCCACCGTGAGGTCAAACGTCTTAACAACTACTGGATGGATTGTCATAAAATTTGGTGACATTTATGGTCCCCAGAGGATGACTGACTTTTCCTGTAGTGCAACCAATTTTGGCTGAGTGAAATATCTTGAGAGCTATTGGATGGATTGCTGGGAAACTTTCTACAGGTATTCAAAGTTTCGACAGGATAAATTCTAATGACTTTGGTAATCCTCTGTCTCATCAGCTAGCACCAAAAGTCTAGTATAATATCAAATTTCAATTGTTTCCAGCACTTAGGTTCATGAACTAATAATACCAGCAAAACTAGCCTATTTAAAACTGCCACAGCTGTCACTTGTGTTTGGTGCTAATGAGGAAATATTAACAAGCTAATACATTAAACTAAGACGGTGCACATGGTAAATGTCTGCAAGTTAGTATGCTGACATTAGCATTTAATTTCACAGGGCAGCTAGCATTGCAGTTGCCCCATATTTGGAATGACAAATAAACTTGAACTTATTATTTTGTGGAGTTGCTGCTGTAATTCTTAGTTGGCATGCTGTCATCATTTGACACTGGCTGACAGTTTAAGGCAGGTTGTATCAATGCTTTAGTTTGCCCTTGTCGTCATCACTGCGGATCATAAAATGACTTCATATTGATCTCCTGCCAAACCCCAAAGTTACTGGAGCACCTAGTCACACACACACTGCTCTGATTGTTTGCTGGCACTTTGGAAATCCTGGAATCTATGAGTCAAATCACTTTGAATAAACATTTCATCACATTGTGTTTTTGCTGAGTAGATGCTTTGGATTGAAATCAGTGATATGTAATAGCAAATGCTACATGCACTGGCCATCTTCTGAATCTGCTCAGGCTCTTGCAAGCTTGCCTATTTGGGCTTGTGATCACATGGCTAAAACGCAGTATTTACTTTATTGGATGATAGAGGTCAGAATGAGTTTGTACTCTGGGGGGGGGGTTCTGTAAACCGACCAACAGAGGAGAAGTGAAAGTGTGCTGGGGAAGTCCTGCAATGTTACATTTACACAATGACACTGACAAAATTGAGGGGTATTTCCTACAGAGGAGGTTCAACTTTGAACCATGAACATATTCAAACTGTGGTTTTGGGTTATTTTGGTGGTGACAACTGTGATAGTACCAGTGCTGCTGCTACGTACATGTAATACGTGTAGGGCACCAACAGCCTAATGATCATCATTCATATCAATCATTATGATTATGATTTAAGATGATCACAACTACAATAGGTGCCATTAGACCATTACTATGTACTATATTACGTATACTGTCATATACTGTTTAGTGTTATGTTATTGTATAGACCTGGTTTTCTTATTTGTTCTTGTTTCTTTTTTAGGGGGTGTGTACGTTGTCTGTACCAGAATCACTATACAAATGGCTTAGTTACTACCTCTGATTTACTTGCCTTACGCATTCAAGTGTAATTACTTATTTTCCTCCCCTCCACTGTCTGTCTGCTTCCACTCCCTGGAATGGGGGCCTAGTGGTTGGAGTGCGACACTGCAGTCCATACAGGGGCGGTGTGGGCTGAGCTGAGAGGAAGAGGGGCGTGTGTCCGCTTAAAGCAGCGTGCGGCACATTCCAGGAGAGGCATATAAGTATTCTGGTCCAAGAACGGAGCGAGTGAAGGAAAAGAGTTTTCCAAAACTTTGACACTGTGGTATAATCACTCAGGACGGAGCCAAGGACTCATCGCTGATCCAAGAGGAGAATCCACACAGATAAAGTAAGATTTCCAGTCACTTTGCTTCTTCAAAGGGAGATAAACTTGAAGCGAAAAGCTCACCTAATGGTTCCTCCTTCTAGACAAGAGCGAGACAGACAGAGAGAGGGGCTCACATCCCATAAATAAAAGAAAAAAGAAGGTACATTGCTTTTCTGCTACTTTATAATTCTACTCCACTACAGTTCAGAGGGAAATGCTGTATTTTTAACTCACAGCTTTAGTTACTAGTATCAATACAAAATGTAATCATAAAATAAATGTTGATGTATTTCCATAAATTAAGATACCAGGCAGCATACAGTAGTTAGAATTAGCTCCACCTTTACTCCCTGCAACATTAAACTGATGTTCACATTAATGCATCAATGTTATAATCCAGTAATGTAATATATATATGATTCTGAAATGGGCCATTCTGCATATAATAATAATGAGTTTTTTCACTTTTAGTACTTATATTCTGCCAAATTTTCATTTCTAGTATACAAGCTCGGAGTATCTCTTCCACCATTTAAGCAGACCATGTCAAAACATACCGCAGTATAATATGTGGTCTTACTCCATTCACCATCCTTTATCTGAAGATCGTACAGCTTTGAGTGGAGTTTAGCGCTGAACTTATTGAACTTGTGCTGCAAAAAAGAAAATCCAGTTAATCAGGATTTGTTTCCAGCAGCTGATAAGAAGGAGGCCTTCCTACCAAACTCCAACAAGTTAGTTTGCTGTTATACTCCCCCATTTTTTTGTTGAATTTCCCAAATTCAGCAAGGAACACAGCCAATTAGTGAAGGTATTTTCATGTTCTCATTCTTGTTGGTTGGTGGCCAACCAGCTGCAGCTCACTCCTTTTTCTTCTTCAGAGACCTTGAAGGATGAGCAGCGCATAGGCTCTCTTGATATATTTTGCCTGCATCTGGAGGGGTTCCAGGCTTTTACTGTGCCATTGAATGAGTTTTTTTTCCCATTATTTAATAAATAATTTAATTACTTTCACATGGTGCCAATATCACCAGACCATTTCAAGCTGGTGTTGTTGTTTGGGAACGGTGACTTGAAATCAAAGCGCTTATCTCAGGGGCCAGTGGGCACACCGGAGGCCAACACAAGCGGAGTGAAGAGAAGTGTAGAGCTGCAGGGAGAGGGCACAGCATAATGGAAGAAGTGATACATGTGGCACTGATAGGCTGGGGGAAGAGAAAAGATGAAGAAAAAAGACACTTGTTTTCAAGCTTAGCTGATGGCTGCATTATAAATCCATTTAAGTTTGTGTATTAAAGTGTGAGGGAAGAGCAAGGCTGCCAAAAAATCTGTCTTGTGGAATTGCTTCTTGCGGTTTTAGGGGGTCTGAGTGGATGGCTCTAATTGGGCAATTTTAGGCCACCTAAGGTGCAGAATTGAGATAACCTCGCTTTTTTAAAGCCTGTGAAGAAACAAATGACTAACAAAACAGCCAGAAATGCCTGCTCTTCAGTTGTTACATTGGAAAATTATCCATATTTGCAGAGTCAATTATAATTGTATCTTGCCTTTTAGAACCACAAAATATTTTGTCAAGGATCATCTGTGAGTGAGTAGATAAAGGCACGGAAACTTAATTTCACATAAGGAACGTCAAGCTCTTTAGCCAAAATGTGTCGTCATGTGAGCCACGGGTTAGAGAGTGTGACTTTTGGGTGGGGATCATGTTGCAATACATACAGCTGACTCGATCCATCTGGCTGTCACAATGATTAGGGAGGGATTTGCCAAATATTTGGAGGATTTGGAAACAGTCAAGGGGGGGTGTCATATGACCGGCAGATGAACTCAGGAAGTCAAGGAGTTGGAAAATCAGTAACATGTCACACACACACACACACACACTATACTTGGATTGTTAGGGTCTGACACTGTGTGGCACCCCTTTCTCTCAGGTGTTGTCTGCCCTTTGACCTTCAAAAAACCACTGCATTCAGCCAGCCATCAGCTAACCATGGAATCAATAGCAAAGTAGCAGCACTTTATCAAAGGCTCTCGCCGTTGCTTGTCTGTATGACATAGGTGCAGCTAACATCAGCCTGAACGTTTAGCTTTACTTTGCAAAGCAGAAGGCTGAACCTTAACAACGACAACACAATGAGAGATATGCAGCACTAAGCACATGCACACACAATTTAGGGTTAGCGTTTTAGGGTTAGAAAAATCCCTGTACAGGACTGGAACATCCACTGTGTGTGAGCCAAGGTGCTCCAATCTCATACACATGTCTAGGTTTGATATTTGTTAGCTGGAAACATCAAAAAAGCCAGCTGAGGTGCAGTTTTTAACTAGCTCACATAGTTAGCATTAATTAGCTTGCTAGTTACAGCTGCTAGCGACAGTCCATGACACCCCATGGTTAAAAAGCAGAATTGAAATCTCAGACCACTTCTGTCAGAAATTACAAAATATTTTGAGGGGAAAGTTTGACAGTGCAGAACCTAAGGGGGGTGGGGCTGAGAGAAGCGTGTAAAAACTGAGAATAATCACCCTATAAACTAGACAACGCCTGCATGTGTTTACTTGCACTATGTGCATTACTGCAGCTCAGTACACCTTCATGGGTGTTTTACAAGAGCTAACAAAACTCCAATGGTAGGGTTTTATTTAGATTTATTTTTGTGCCCTGGGTGGCTTTAATGTTAGGATGGAGGAGTTGCAGATGATGAGAAAAAGGAGAGTCCTCCCCTCTCTGCCTTTCGTTCCAGTAAACACTTTTTGTTTTCACTTTCCTAATGTTGACATTTGGTGTATGACATTTGACCCCAGTTTTAAAAGCTGAGGATGGACAGGAAGGACAGGCTTATCTTCAATGTTCCATTGGGATTACAGGCTAAAGGTGGGGGTCTGACAGTGTGATAAATGTTACATATGATCTACAGTATTGGACACCTTCGCCCAGAGACATACACACAAACTGAATTATCCCACAACAGCTGGGGTGAAGCAGATGGAATCCAGATGCTTGTAGGACGTATGTTAGATTGTAGTGTAGCCGACAAGGATGAAAGGCTAAATACCCCGGAATGCTTTGAGAAAGCATGACGGCCGAGGAGAGTGGGCAAGTCTGGCATGTGGTAATTGTGGGAAAAAGTCAAAGCAAAAGTGCAGGAGCTATTTCATGATGGCGAAGAGAAAGAAAGGGAGAGGAAGAACTGGTGGAGTGTTTTGTTAATGAGACTGTTACGAATACAAAGTCTCTGTGGAATGAAATGTAGTGTAGCACACTGACCTCTACAACTTGGACACAATCTTTTGTTCCAACATTTGCATCTCTTCCCGTCGCAGTGCTGTTGAGCTGTTGGGCTTCAACATTTTCTCGCTCATGTCAGTGCAATCGGAACGAATGGAATGTTGTTTGTGGTTCTCACATCAGAAAATAAATTCTAATTTAGAACAGCTCCTCAGTCTCCTTCCAAAAACGATGTGCCCATTTATCTCGATAGATCAGAACACAGTTAACAGCTTTCCTATGGGGACTATTTCTTTTGTGGAGAGCAGTTCCAATAAAAACAGTTTACAGCAATGATGGGGATTATTCAGAGGCTAATATTTCAAAGCCTGGTCAAGTTCTGTGGTTAGGATAGGGACCCAACATTCAGTAGTACAAAATGTTCATATTCCTTTAATGATCATTTCACCAATTAATAAAATTTTTTATGTAATTTACCATCTAAAAACTGCGCAATAAAACCAAACAAACAGATTGATGGCAAAGACAATAAACAAAAAATAGCAAAAGCATGTATGAAAGGAACAATAAAGTATTTGAAAGATAGCACTAAAACAAAGATGGCATACAACCAATAAGAGGCCGTGAATGATTATAAAATGACAAAGATTCAGTAATGTAGGCCATTCCCAAACCATTAAGGCCTTGTAAACAAGTAAAAGAACTTTAAAATCAATCCTAAAAGACACCGGGAGCCAGTGCAGGTTCACTAAAACTCTCTGTCTTGTTCTAGTTAAAAGATACACATACAAGACAGAAACAGTTATGGTAGAGTACAGAGAATGAAATGAGGAGTCTTACAGGATGAGGAAAGAGGCTGCTCTGTAGTCTGGTGGTACGGCAGCAGATACTTTTGTATCGCTTGCCAGATGGCATCAGGGGTAGACACGCTGTGGCTAGGGTGGGTATTGTTATTCAGTATCCTTTGACCTTTCAATTTCATCATTTACACACTCCTGAAATTGAAATAGCAATTTTCTAATATGTCTCCCAGAATGCCAGGTGAGCGCTTGACAGTAAGAGACACGTCAGAGTTGGGGCGTTTCCCTGGAGCAGCCCCACCCACCAGGGTGGAGCTGTCAATTCAGAAAGATGGGGAGAAGAAACAGGAGGAGGGAGGCTGTCGTCGCTGGTTCAGTAAGATGTGCCCGTGCTGTTGTAAGCGCCGGAACAGCAACTCCTATGATGTTACAGACAAGGTGGAATTTGTCAAACCCCCGGCTCCTGCACCGGTCCCAGAGCCCGCCAAGCCAAAGCCTGAGAATGGAGAAGCAAAGGAAATGGAAGGTAATGTCACTGACTTTGGGGGTAAAGTGCAGTATGAAAATGTAAGGACTAGGTTTAGTCTCTGGACTATTTTTGGGTGTTGCACATATCATGATAACCTGCACAAATAAATATCAAATCCATAGCAGCAGTGGCACAGACACACAGGCCTACTTAAATTTCATGTTAAACCTTCCTCTCTCAGAAGTAAAGCTGTCAGTGTGTTCTGTGGACCTGCTGAGCTCCAAGACGGGTCAGAACAGACAGGAGCACCACACCGACATGTATCATGGGGATGAGCTGATCATCCGCAGAGGACAGACCTTCCAGATGGAGCTGGAGCTCAACAAGCCCTTCAGTCCTGATACTGACAAGCTGCATCTGGACATGAAAACAGGTATGGAATGGCTGGACAGTGTCTGTGCGTGTGTCATCATTTCTTCCCGCAGAATCTATCATTTATATGATAAAGAAATGGAATCAGTATGATCATAAGTAGCGGTAGAAGTGTCTCAGATTTGAGTACACTATTTAGGTGAGTTGCAGACAGGGGGGGTCGTGCATGGTTTAGGGGTTAAAAAACATATCATAGCATTTCATAGTGGCTGGCATCAAATTGTGTGGCAGGAAAACAGGAATTCAAAACTGAAACAATAAGAAAAGCAAAACAATAAAGCAAAATAATAATATATATTTGATGAAACCTGCAGGGACACTCCATCTTATTTAGCATTGCATTTTCATACATTTGGGGGAATCACAAGAGATTAACAGATTAAAAAAAAGCACCACAGGCCAAGATATCCTGACTTTTAGTTCTTAGTATGGGTCAAGCTCCTGAAAACAATGGATCCTACAGTTGCCATAATGCACCACGTGAGCATTTAGTCAGACCCTCCCTGACTGGTGAATGCCCACTTCTTTCAAACCCGAACCCCGAGTTCATAACACAGACTTTCTGGTAGGAATTTGAAGGTCCAAGCCCAATCGAGATATTATTATTTTTGAGACTTAAGAAAGCTCTTAGGGGGTACATGGAAAGTACCTCAACTAATTAAAAAACAACAAAACAATGTTTTGATTGGAGCAAATATCAACATATTGCGTCAGCTGGTGAGCATAGAGGTCTAAAGTGTTAGCTGAAAGTGATGGATAAATGGCTGGAACGCATAGTTAAAAGTTTGTGACGTCGCAGGAGGCAGGTCACCTAACTGACCCTCTGTAGATAGGTGTGGTGCGAGGAAACACAACGACAATTCTGCTAAACTTAAAGAAGGGTGTATTGCAACCCCTATTTTATTAAACAAACTAAAGACACTTGGCATATAGCAACAAGCCTGAACTGCTGAACACACGGGTGTCTTTCTGGCCTGACCCT
>JAVQJF010030669.1:0-12407 GCA_036023855.1 Gadopsis marmoratus | reverse complement strand
GGGCTGTACCCGCCGCGGGGCAACCCGGGGGGGGGGGGGGGGGGGGGGGGCAGCTGCTCTCTTCTTGGCCGGGGCCGTGATGGCAGCCGGCCGGCCGGAGCCGCAGGACCACCCGCCCGAGAACGGCTTCACCCCGCTGGAGCACCCGGCGCCCCGGCTGCTGCCGCACATCGACGGCTCGGTTCTGCCGTCTCTGGGGGGGTTTGGGAAACACCAGAAGCAGCTCGTGGTCCTGACCTGGATACCGGCATTGTTCATCGGCTTCAGCCAGTTCTCGGATTATTTCCTCCTGGCGCAACCTAATGGCACGTGCGTGCAGCCCCTCGCGAACCACAGCAACTGGACCGCGGCGACCCCGCCGGTCAGCGGCGGCGTGTCCGCGCTGCAACTCAACGGCACCGGGGAGGGCGAGCTGTGCGCCTGCACGGAGTGGAGGCTGGAGCTGCACACGGGGCTTAGCCAGAATGTGGTTACCAAGGTAACGAGTGAGCGCCAGATAGAGCCACACAGTGTTATCTCAGAGGAGAAAGCTCTCTGTTCACCATCCTCCTCCTCCTCCTCCTCATCACTGCCAGTCTCAGCAGAGCCTGACACACAAGAGCCAACACGGCTGATTGACAAGTTACTCACTGACCTCAATCTGTGTGTGTGTGTGTGTGTGTGTGTGTGTTGGGCAATATGGTGAGGTCACACTAGGACATTTATAAAACACAATATGGTAAATTAACACCAAATGCCACACATGAAATGACATTCATGTTCAATTCTACGAGCTGTGTTCCATCCGTTGTGCATCGCATCACACAAAAACCCCTGGCTGGATAAAAAAATGGGCAAAGTGGGCACCTGTCAAGACCCAGGGGTGCACCGGTAAACCCTTTCCGCTCCTGATACTGATTCCAATATCTCACCTCCGGGTATCCTGTCTACACAGAGTACCGATCCGACTAACAGAGTGGCCCAGCTGTTTCCAAATCTTGTCCTCTGCCAGGACTGAACAGTAGAATACTGATATTTGTAACGACATCGAAGAAAGAGCTGTATTTAATGTGGAAGGTTAAATCTGACCGATATGCTGATCTGCTCAGGATCACCCCATCCAGGAACCAGAACTCCAGGAGCCCCCCGATTAGCTGTGTGTTAAGTGGTTTGTGCTGACTGTGAATTAATATCCCACACTAACACACTGACCTTCATGTTCCTTATAACCAACTCTTTATTCCCTGTTTTGAAGGGGGTTCCTGTGTCAAAAATCCAGTCTTAAAACCATCATTATTTCAGTTTTGTGCTTATTTGTTGCATTATTCTTAAACTAATGTGTTTAATCACGTTAGAGGGGAGCCGAGCAAAGACATATGGTACATGTTGTGGAAGGAACGGGGCGACCCTGGGACCCCTACCACATTAACCCACGTTAACTACCAGACTTTCACCCCTGATTTTTGACGTAAAATTGTCGTATCATCGCGATACCGTTCGATATAGTCGATACACCGCGATGCTGAGTCATCACCCGGCTCTGGCCTGTGTGCACGAACGACACCGGCTTCCTCAGATAATGTCGGTGCTCTTAGCCTAAACACAATAATCCCATAGTGGCCGAGTTCTCCACATCACCACCGGCCATTTCAAAGACAAAACCATCAACCATAACCAATAAAACGCTCATTCTGCTCTCGCCTCTTTGCTCCTGTGCACGGTCGGAGGCTCAGCGGGGAGTTCTGTAAATCACTGCTTTCACGGTCCATGTGTGACCTTGACTGAGCTTCAGATGCTGAGAGCTGCAGCGGCGTGTGCCCTGACCCCATGGGCCTGAGCAGGAACAAGTGGAGAGCCACTGATTTCTGTCACTATAGAGTCTGTAGTGTGAGAGACACGCCTGCGTTTCCTCTTTTTTTCCCTTCGTGCATGCACATTTGGGTATTTCAGAAGTATTCCTTCACAAACGACCCAAAGCGTGAGTCAGAAAGCTCGACAGAGAGTCTGACAGACGTCTGATTGGTTCTGTGCTCAGCCTCAGTTGTCTTGTTGTGGGTGGCATTCTCTGAAAAGCTGACTAATGTTCCTCTCTCTCCATCTCTTGTTTAAGTGGAACCTGGTGTGTGACTCAGCCTGGAAGGTGCACATTGCCAAGTTCTCCTTGCTGGTGGGCTCCATATTTGGCTACCTAGTGATGGGTGTCATGGCTGACTGGTAAGCTGCCTGTTTTATGTCTGTTTTGTGCCTCTTATACGGCTTCTGTCAGTTAACCCTGAAACATCCATCAATCTTTGTGGAAGAGAAAATTCAAAGTAAATTGCCAAATATTTTGCTCAGATCACTCGTACGTAACGTTGCACTTCAGGACAAATCTATTTGTACAAGTGGCTCTTGCGTGACGCCCAGTGTCCCAATTAGTCCAGCTAATCCGCAGACCTTACTGTCAACAAAAAGACCATTTCTTCTGTAGAAAGTTGCTCTGACAAATACCGTGCAGGAGTTACCAGGAGATCGTCTCCAGATTTGTATGAAATTATTTTAAAGCTGTGAGCACCACAAACAAAAAGCCAATTCACCAGTTGCTGCGGAGGCAGAAATGTGAAAACATGGACAATTAAATCAAATCAAATCTATCTCCATGGCTAAGTGAGAAAATATGTTTCTTCAAAATTAGCAATTGGGTGAACTGGCCCTTTAAGTCACGCTGTTGTCCGTTAGATTCACTGCGGTCACATCTGCAGCCTGCGAACCACCCAAAAAAACACATTGGGATCAGTAACCATGGAGACAATGTAAAGAAATGTGCAGGCCAAGAAGGCCTCAGCCCTGACCCGACCCGACCTACTGACCCCCCCCACACAGTTACACCAGGAAGTCCACAGAGTCTGACGGAGGAAACAATGGAAGGGTTTCTTTCACCCCACTGCACGTTAAACAAAGCTTCATTTCTCAGATTGTGACAGTTTTTTTTTCTTTTACAACACCTTCTTTCTCCTCCTGCTTCTGTTTTCTAAGGTTTGGTCGACACCCGGTCTTGATTCTCTCGGTGCTTTTCATGCTGGTGTTTGGTCTGAGTGTTGCCTTCTCTGTAAACGTCACCATGTTCAGCACCTTGCGCTTCTTTGAGGGTTTCTGCTTGGCGGGCCTCGCTCTCTCCCTCTACGTGCTCAGTAAGTACATGCTTTCACCTCATCCTCGCGCCTGTCTGCCTTTTCTTTTTCTTTATTTCTGCTTTCCTGATCCTTTCCCTGTGCTTTACTGCGTTTATTTGATTTAATCGTTACTGCCAGAGTAGTATGGATCCCTGGTATGGGAGGAAAAGACCAACGTTGAGGAGTGTTTTGCTTGTGTTCCGCCAATCCCTGCAAACTTCATCCTCACATTATCATATTTATCGTTTTTCGCCTTGTATAGTGTAATTATCAACTGTTGTCTTTTAAGGAGTAATACTTTGGGTGTCTACGATAGTCTCTACCTTCTTCTGCTTTTTAAAAAGTTGTACTGTTTGTTTTTGTATGAATACTTGTTTGGACAGACATTTGATGCCTGTCTTTACCTTGATAAAAGGTGGTGGACTGTAAAAACAGCAGGGACTGTTAGCCTTTAGCTGTTTCCTGTGCATTAAATGTGTCGTGAATTGTCAACAAAATTAAATAAACAAATCAGGGACAATTATGGGATTAAGTCCGGGGCTTTATCGTGCCATCACTGATCACATCTGATATCTTATATTTGATAAAATATTCAAATAAAACCACAATAGAACCAAGAAACTATCATTTAATCCACAGAAATGTAAGAACAATGAACCAAACCACCCCCATCTAAAACATGTCAGCCCACGTGTTCTAAATGACACCAAACCGACTGACAGCGTTTTCATTTTTCACGAAAATGATCCCGCTGCATTCCCCACTGTCCCCTCTCCCTGCTGCCGTCCCCCCATCTGTCTCACCCTCTGTACGCCTCCTCTCTTTCAGGCCAGGCCCAGATTAGTTGCACGTTATGCGTGAAGCGGAGGGCTGACTTTGAGGTGGGGCGGCGGGGTGGGTTTTGTCCCTCTCAGCTGGGGGGGGGGGTTCAGATAAATCTCTGCTTCTAAAAGCAAACAAACAAAATGGACGCCTCTGAGCCGTCTGCAGGGAGACTCCGCTGATGCACACGAGGGCAAACGACACTAATAATCTTGTGTTTTGTGGCCCTTTAAGTTGCATTCACACCCATCTTATATCTTATATCATGGACATAAGATACTGGAACGCTAACAGAAGTACGGCTGGACTCACAGAGGAATATTGGGATTAATGTTATTGATTACGACAGGGAAACTGTGTCATTACGAAGAAATAAATCCTGTCATTATTTATGTATTTATTACATTAATAGTAGATTTGACATCATCCAGTAATATTACAATACAGTCATGACACTCAGACTAAGAAGAACAGAGTCTGGTATATCTGCGATTTTAGAAAAAAGGTTTATCTGAATAATTTTGGAAACTTGCGTTTAAATGTCAGCAAAAGTATGTTCGGGGCATGTGTGTGTGTATTGGCTGACGCAGCTCTCTTTTAATTTTCTGCTCCTGTCGTGGTGCTACAAACTGCAGTTTGGCCAATTTATCTTGTTCTCAAAGGTTTCCTCTCAGCATCCTCGACATGACTGTAACGCAGCGTTTCCTCCTCGCTCTTACAGTCGGTTTGCCAAACAAAAACACCTTTAATTGGAGGCAATTTTTCTATATTTCACTTGTTTGTGTGCTCAGTGTTGACAAATGATGGGATAAGTAACTGTGTGTGTGTGTGTTTTTGCCTGAGCGAACACATTGCATGCATGCACTTTGAAGGCGTTTGTAGCTTTCTGTGAGGTATAGGTGAACACAGCAGGAGGAACCGGCGGCTCGCTGCCACAGAATGACTCGCTTTGAAGTTAAACTCGCAGCACGACGGCAGATAATAGACACTGTCATCCCATTAACGGTGAAAAAACAAAACATGTGGGCTGACAGCACACAGCCTGTCATGGAGACAGTTGGAGCTTCCAATAAGCTGCATACTGTACTAACACATGAGCTGTGAGGAAATGCATCCCAGCTTGGACACTGAACGTTACTGTACCTTGTTTCTCCTTGTGGTGTTGGTGCAGTCGTGACCCTGCGGGACAGAAACGGTGCAGTGGATCAGTATGTTGGCGGTGACACGCTGTTCTGTAGTCCAGTAAATTGGATTTGAAATTAAAAATTGACTACGAGGTTGAAGTGCTGACGTTCAGCTTTCATCCAGACTGGATCAACACTGGACTCACAGCTCTTTTTAAACACAGTCCGCCAGTTTCACGACGACGCAGCAGTGATCCTGAGCTAGTTATTATATATTATCTTATATATTTATTTTGCATAGTATTTCAGGATTTTATTTTTATTGATAGACTGTTTTTACTTGTATTATCCTTTATGCTTTTTTGGTTGTTTTGGTGTGCATTAGTCTCTAAATGCCTTTTTAACATCCTACGTTTTGTCATTCGCTTGTAAAGCACTTTGAATTGCATTTGATTTGTTTGAAAGGTGCTATATTGATCACATGAGCAGCGTGTCTCTGTTTATACACAGTCCCTCAGTTTTAAGGGTCCAAATGAAATTGGACAGGTGGGATAAACTTAAATAAAGACATAATGTTTAATGGGAAATTCTGATATATTAAAACAAGGGTTCATTTTGGTCATTTTAAACCGGTAATAATAAGACTGTACTCACTCAGCATGTACAGCAGTCTCCCATCCAAGTACTAACAACGGCCGAGTCCTTCTTAGCTTCCGAGATCAGACGAGATCCGGCGTGCTCAGGGTCGAACGGCTGTAAGAGAAACACAAGCAGTCAGGAGATCACACAGGTTGTAAACAAGCCAGCAGCTTAGCCAGCAGTCTTATCGAACAACGATGCAACCTCCTTGTTCCACTTTGACCTACTGCACTTGTGCTACAATTGGGCGACTGTGTATAAAAAGGGCCAGATGTTTACACCCAATTCGGATGCCAAAACATCACTGTCACTATTTAATTACTGCTCTAACGTGCAGAAATACAGAGCCAACATCCTCAAAACACATCACTGTCCTAAAATTGTACTGTAATGTAGAGAAATGTTTAAACACAGCAGGAATCAGGTCAGATAGAGAAACACAAAAATATGCATGCAGTACTTATTTGCTGTATTCTGGATAGTTGTGCAGCAAGCATGCACGTGTACATGCAGTGGCTGCACTGTTCCATCTGTATTATCTCCCCACAGAAAGACGCTTACCGCCTGCCTTTTCTCGCCCCCCCCCGTCACTGAAGCAGAGCTGAATTTCTATTTCTAAATCCAGCAGCTGGTCCTCTCCATTTTCACTCTATGCTTCCCCCGACTCTCCTCTGCCCAATCCTCCTCCTCCTCCTCCTCCTCTTCTCTCTCCAGCTCGCTCACCCTCACGTTCTCATTTTCTTGAGGCTCATTTGAAATATCTCATCGTTGGGTTATCTCCCCGCAGCACGCAGGCACAATACACTCCACTGGAGATGCCAGCAGAAACTTCAGATGAATAAGTGTTAATGTGTGTGTGCTTTTTTTGTGCATATTTGGTTGTTGCACCAATTCTGCACGGGTTTATTAGTTTGTAATATAGCACCTACCTCAGTGCCGTAAGGAAGGCGCGTCCGTGTCCTCGTACCGTTGTCCTTGTTTGTCTCTACATTTGAGGTCAACATAATCCAATCTGGCTTTCGTGGCTTGGTCCATTATCCAAAATTGCCTGTAAAATATGATCATGTTAATACTTAATGTTGTTTCTGCAAGAATGTATTTAAGGACAAACCATTAAGATTCAGTGGAAATCTGTGATTTGAGTCTTAAATACTCACAATGTGTTGGCTTGAAAGGTTGCATTTACAGTTACAAAACATTTTTGGCAAAAGAAGCACCAAAACCTCTCAAACCACCACATGATTTACAGTGCTTTGGGAACCGGTTTGGTTGAAAAGCGCTATATAAGAAAGAGTCCATTTACCATGATCCACGTCTTTGCCATTTATCCATGATCCATAAGCTCAATGTGTTCCCAACAATCGCTGCGTCACCAAAAAGAAAGTTGGTGGAAGCACGTTGTTTCAATGAAACGTGACCCAGGAAGTCTAGTTTAAGTTTTAGATCCACAAGTTTTGAAGGCTTATCAGACGGCAAAACACGGCACCGGTTTATAACATCACGTGGAAGTGTTTTGAGTGTTTTGAAAGTTATTATGGCAGCTGTCGTTTTATCTTTCGTTGCTATGATCTCCAGGTGAACAAGACAGATGTGGCATTCATGTAGCAAAGCAATCTACCGAGAATATGTAACTTGCAGACATTTGATTGACAACAATAGCACCTTTCTGGACGATGATGCATTGCATTCCAGCCACAGCTGAGCTGGGTTCTCTCTGCGCACCCCCAGTGCGTCAACAAACTGGTATAATTCAAATTTTGAATGGCACATTGCTTGTTCTACTTGTATGTATATCGATCATCTTAGCTGGCGACATATTAGAGTGTAAAAGTCCGATTTCTATATTGGACACTGCTATTGGTTACATCCAAATCGAAGCGTCTCCATTAATTTCCAAGTTCCTTATTATAGGTTTCTTATAGAAATCCTGTGGGAAACGCTGAGTTCTGGGTTGGAACAAACAATGGATGGAGGAGTAGACAATTGATGCAGGAGTCCTTTTAAAAAGTTTCTGTATCTGTTTTTCCCACAAAATTGTGTCAAGATTTGAATTTGCTGTACAGGCTGTGAATCCCAGCTGACTGGAGCTGCTGCAGCAAACTACAACATCTTTCGGAGCCACTTTTCAAGGCCTGCAGGGAGCGAACATTGGCTACTGAAAAGATGGGTTTTCGGTTGAAGGAGGTTTGCACGGTCCCAAATGAATTGCAGTTGCTTTTACACCACTGAGACAAGGTTAATATGTTTGCCTCTTCCTCTCTGTCTCTGCTCCACAGAGACTCGTAGGTAAACTCAAAAACATGCAGTACATGTAATAGTGTCTGTGTGTGTGTGTGTTGTTATGAGCTGGGGGGGGGACTACTGCTGATTCAGCCGGGGGAGATGTACTGTCCTGTCACGCTGTGCCCTTGTCAAGCCTTCTGTTTCCCATCCCTGCCTCTCTACGAAGTTATGCACCAAAGGCAGCAACCGAAGACTATTTTCATCGTGGATTAATCAAGTCTTTAACGTCTTCAAAATGCCAGAAAATTGTGAAGAATGCACACGTTTCCGGAGCCGAAGGTAACGTCTTCATATTGCTCATTTCAGTCCAAAACTCAAAGTTATTCCATTTACAATAATATAAAAACAGAAAAGCGGAAAATCATCACTACTAGCTAATTATTTATCCATGCTGCCAACATGGCTCTAGGATTCTGAAATGACAGTGTATAGGTCAGTTGATCGGTCTACCACTTTGGTCCAGATGTGTCTCAACAACTATCAGACGAATTGCAGTGAAACTAAGTAAAAGACAATCGTGTCCCCAGCGGCATGAGCTGTAATGACTTTGGTGGTCCTCTGACTCCTCTGAGACCACCAGCAGATCAAAATCTTTCATAGATCAAACAATATACATTATTTGAGCTATAAAACGTAAGCATCCCAATTCATTTCATCAATACAATTTCCTAAAGACCAATGTGACCCCTTCCAGTTGCTTGATTTGTCCAACCAACAGTCCCAAGCCCCAAAGATTTTCTATCACATCAGGTGAAGAAGAGCTGCAAATGTAAAGCGCCATCATCAGGTCAAATTTCCAAGTTGTCCAATACTTTGGTTTTTGATCTGCAAAACTACTGACATTCCCATCAACCTCAGCTGTGTTTTGTGTTTACTACAAATTAGCAAACATTAGCATGCTAACACACTTAACTAAGATGGCGAACATGGCGAACATTATACCCGCTTAACATTAACACGTTAGCTTGGTCGTCGAGCGTACGTTAGCATGCTGGCGACGGCTTGTCAGATGGTCGAACAGCTTCGTAACCCCGTTCCCCACCTTGAACACCTTTCCAGTGTCAGATTAGGTGGGCCGTGTCTGACCAGTTCTGTAACTTTCAGAAACCGACGTTCTGACGTTGACACCCACCGCCAGCAGTGATTGGTCAGCAGTGCGGACATGACTTCTCTCTCTAGATCTCTGTGTTTGTTGTCCTTGACACAACTACTTCTGTCACTTTGGTTGTTCGGTGTGAAAACATCTGCCATGATCCCGTATTTAAACGATATCCCTCGGCCCTTCAGTGTAGACGTCGCAAGAACGAGCTCTGATCGAGTTTAACCCGGCCCTTACTCTTGACGCTAAGTCTATAAATGACATAAACAATTCATTGATGAGCACTACATTTGGTCCTCTCCCCAAACCTAAATGCAAAGTGCGTCTGACGCCCTGCACCCTCCCTCTGCGCCCACACCACACACACAAACACACACCGTGGTTCTCACTCTGATCTCGTGTTGTTGGAGAGCCAATTGTCTCCCCACCCTGTTCTCATGCCCCAGGCAAGGTTAGCAAGACAACAGACAGTGTGTGGTGGTGCTGTCAGCCATTTGTCATCAAAGATTAGGCTGGATATTAGATCAGGCTGCTTTGTGTTGCCCTCTCCTCTTGTGTCTTCCACCATAGTTTTTGGTTTTCCTCTGCAACTGTTCGCCCCCAGATAAAGTAAAGACAGTGGAGAAGCTGCTCGGTGAAAGGAGGAGGGGGGGGGGGGGGGGGAGAGGAAGGGGGTAAGGAGGGTGGGGGATGGTGGCTTTACAAAGGGTGAGGGAGCCACTTCAGCCCCTGATGAGCGAGAGGGAAGAGTGGGCAAGAGGAGGAGGGAGGATCAGTCCACGGGCAGTGAGGTAATCAGCACAAGGAGAACCATTCTCCCACTCAGCTGGAACAAAAGCTCCTTGCCAGCGTGTGTGCATGTGTGTGTGTGTGTGTGTGTGTGTGTGTGTGTGTGTCAGAGGGTTTAGAAACTCCCCGGAGAGTTTGGGGAGTGGTTTTTGTTACGCGAGGTAGGTTTAGTGATGCACCTTTCTCCAGTCTGTGTGTGTGTGTGTGCCTCAGTCTGATCCATACCTACCGACTGCTGTGAACAGACGTGCACGGAGACACACTGCTGCGCGGTTTGTCAGAGCAGACAGACGGGGAGGCAGCAGCCGTGCAAAGCAACAAAATACCGCGCATGTAAACAAGCCAGCGTGCCTTTCATTCTGTGTTACCTCATACTTCTACTTGACTTCATTTCAGAGGGCACTGTCAGACGCTGTACTCCACTACATTCATCTAAAAACTAGTTTACTTTGCAGATAAAGCTTTCACGTACAAAGCACGAATCATCATTGAATAATGTATGAAGCATTGTTGTATCTCAACCCGCCTAATTGTACACGCAGCTGCAACATCGGGGCTTGGGCTGCCAGATATCAGGCAGATTTATCAACTCTTCAGTCTGACGTTGCCTCCACTCGAAGGGATTCCACTTTAAGTCAACGCTGATGCCAACATACTGGTTTTAAGAGTGGAGCGACGGGAAAACAAGCTGTGATGCTGGTGCGATATTGAGAAGACACGGCGTTCAGACTTCAAAGGAATTGGTTCTTTTAATCGATTTAGAACAGCCTGCATAGTAGCTTCTGTCTGGTATATGCCCCTGAGACCCAGCCTATTCATTTATGTCCTCTGTAGTGGACACTGGTTTTTGGTCTATATCTTTTGACTCATTTGAGCTGCCCCACTAAGTCCTGCTGTGTTAAATAGAGGACATCCTGGCATTTCCAATTATATCTCATGTGTTTGGGTGGAATGACGGGAACATTTGTCTTCATGCTGAGACAAAAAAAGGTTAAATGGAAGATACTTTTTTCCCTCGGTTCTCAGGAGGATCTAGCGGTCACATGGGTGCTGTGAGAGACATTTTTACGTTGTGGTAAAGTAAAATAAAAGGTCTAAATACTTTTTACACCATAGGCTGCGTCACTCCCCTTGCATGCGTACAGAGGCAGGGTGAAGGGCGCAGACAGGCAGGTTAAGGATTACGGGTCAGTGTAATTTCCTGCATCTCGTTCGGTTCCTGCAGGGATGGTTCTCTGAGACATTAACTCTGAAGCTGTCTGTCTGGCACTGAAGGGATTTCCAGTAATACCATCCTCAGCCTTCCTGCCTTGTGTTAACACAATAATCTTTTTTCTCGCTCTACCCAACCGGTCGAGGCAGATGACGCCCACCAAGAGCCGGGTTCTGCCTGAGGTTTCTGCCTGTTAAAAGGCAGTGTTTCCTTGCCACTGTCGCCTAGTGCTTGCTCATGGTGGAATTGTTGGGCCTGTACATATAGAGTTGGCTTGGACTTGCTCTATATTAACATGTGCTATGAGATAACTGTTATGATATAGCGCTATATAAATAAAATTGAATTGAATTTTCCCACCTTCCTCTTATCTGAAAATCTTTGTCACATCTCGGCCCCTTCCTTTCCTTCCCTCCGTCTTTCTCCATGTGTTTTGTTTCTCCGCCTCTCTGCCTCCCTCTTGGTCTGTATTGTGATTCCTGCGGTGAATCCACTGATGAATGGAGGGGCTTTTTTGTGTTTTTGGGGGGGGGGGGTAATTTGTATTCTGCCCCGCTCTTTCTAATGTCTCCTCTCCCTCCTGCTCTCTTTCCTCCACCTCTTTCTCATATTCTCCACGTTAAAAAGTGATGGCACATGAGGCCAGGTTAGTGAGTCTCCTCCCGTCCTCACTCACCCACAGTGGTGACCTTCAAAAAGACCTTGCCATATGGACCAGGCCATCTGGACTGTACCACGTTACAGGCGGTAGGGGAGGGGATGGATGGCCCAGACGTGAGGGAAATGAAGGCCGAACCCTCTCGAAAGCCTTGACGTGTAGTCCATCCTAAGTTCATAAAGAGGTCTGGTGTTAAAGTAGTGAGTTCTCCTGGGAAGGATCAGTAATAGGAGTCCTCAATTATTCAGAGAGGAAATTCAATACTGGCCCAATCCGTTAAACAAACACACACATCACACTCTTCCGGGCCATAAAGGCTGCGGCTTAGTTTATGACGGTAATCACATCCACAGACACGCAGCTTCTACATTATTTAGTCTATGTTTTATGTGAAACTAAATCTTCCTCTCTGTTCTCTGCGTCTTTATTTTAGGGATCGAGCTTTGTTTGCCAGCCTGGCGTTTCTCCATGACCATGGTGGCCAGTTTCCTGATGGTGGGTGGGCAGCTACTGATGCCAGGGGTGGCCGCTCTGTGCCGCAATTGGCCGGACCGGGATGACTGGCAGGTGCTGCAGATTGTCATAATCAGCCCTTTTGTTCTGATGCTGCCCTACGTCTGGTGAGTCCCACCCTCTGAGGGTTTCCACA
>JAVQJF010030665.1:0-31089 GCA_036023855.1 Gadopsis marmoratus | reverse complement strand
CTATTGGTTAAATTGACGGCGCCCCCCCCCCCCCCCCCCGTTCCTCCACAGCTCCAGCAGATGTGCCCATGTGCAAAGTGCTGAAGCCCCCATTGCTGCAGGGGAGCTGCTCTGTGGTAAACAGCAGAAGGCTGCAGCTGTAGTGGGCAGCTCCCAGGTGTCAGTGTGTGCATGTAGGTATCTCAATCCCTTGCAGCTACTATGATTTTCCATGCAGCTGCCATAAATGGGAATATGCTAGTCAACTTTCCTTCAAAAATATAAAATCTCACTTGTCTTTAGTGGTAACTAGCCATGCAGTTAAAAAAAACAAAAGCTGTATTTGCCGTGGCTTTGAAATATCGCTTTCTGAGTTTTCTGCTGTTGTCCAAGTAAAATATAGGTGAAATTAATTTCATTTGTGGTGATTTGAAAATGTTTTAAGAAATCAGAAATAGTCTTTTTTTTACATTGGATAAACCAGAGAGCATCACCAGTAATGATACTGTAATCTTAATTTAATGTTTCTTTCCAGAAACAACTTAAACAAATTAACCATTCACCTCGGTTATTTTGGGGTGGCAGCAGAAATCTCAGACAATTACCTGAAAGCCTGGGCAAAAAAACCCCAACTATGTGGGTAGACAGCACTAGAGATATTTTATTGTGACTTTGGTGAACTAAATTTTAAAAAAGATCCAGTGCAGCCAAGTTTGTGTCCTCTAATTATCAGCAACAATACAATCGGTGCACGTCAGACAAGTAGACTGTTGACACTCGGTAGTAAGAGCATGGATTTTTTATTTATTTTTTCCTGCAAAGTAGGAAAAAATGGGGGAGGCTGTTCCATTACTGCAAATATCAGACCTTGAAGCTGTGTGATCTCAAGTGTTTTCAACAGCTTTAACTTCTGCGAGACCAGTTGTAGTTGTTTTGTAGTCTGTTTTCTTTCTAGGTTTAATGGTGCATCTGCTCTAAAAATAAAGTTATGTTTAAAATTGAGGTTTCGTTTTAGTGCCCAATGCTGATTAGCTGCTTTGCATCAGTGTTGCCATGGTCTCATAAAGCCCTCTTTTTTTTGGCTGTAGGAATTCGTCTGCCATATCTTGTAGAAATTATAGGTTAGAATTTCCTTCAGGAACGTACAAAACGCACACCCTCTCAGTCTTGAGATATTTTGAAATTCTACAAAGAAAAGTCTACACCTTATTTTTATTTATTTTTTCATTCCATTAAGTCCACAGCGTGTTGGAAACGGCATACTAGCAGGCCTGACGACAAGGCCTTGGTTGCCACGGCAACAGCATAGCAAAACAGGGATGGGGGGGCAGTGGGCTTTTTTCTCTCTTTCACTCCACGAGGCGGGGTTCGTTTCTCGTTACTGGGGTGGACAAAGATAGCTGTGAGTCATCCTTGAGGCTGGGAGCCGAGCCAACACATTCCTCCTCCTACTCCTCAGATTTCTCGTCTATTATTCCCCCTCTTTCTCTCTTTCTTTTTCTCTTTCTTTTCACATTTCCATTTCACACTCAACCCCCCCCCCCCCCCATATACACACCAGCCTCGCCTCTTCCCCATCTCACACTGTCTCCGTCCAATAGCTCCCATTTTGTCTCTGTGCCTCAAATTGTGTTATTTGCTCTTGTAACAAAATGCCTTAAAAACCTTTTGAAATTGCAGTGGAAGCGGGTGGAATGATGTGTAAACCTTTATTATTTTTCAATAATATATGTTTTTTTTTCTTTTTCAAGAGTGCAGACATTTGCATGCAGGAGGAAAGAAGCCATGACAAATAAAATAGTCTAGACTAAAAACATAAGAATAAATGTTGCCGAAGTTACACTTCCTTATCTATTTTTAATTCCTTTCAATGTAGAAAAGGTGCAGCGCTGCCTTTTTGGCACAAAGGTCTTTCCAGTTTGCAAGCTTAGAAACAACTCTGCCGTCTTGTTTTACTTGCAACAGATTTCCCATATCTTGATGAAACAGGCTGGTATTTTTTCGCTTTATTTACCTAATTTCCCAAATGTAATCTGCGTTCGTTTGCTCTTCTGCTGGCTCTCAGCCATTCACTGTGTATTGTATCGTAAATATTAATAGTGTGATTGCAGAGTGACTCTACACATGTGTTCTCACTCTGAGCGCTGCCTGCGAGGCTTCAGAGCTTTCATTGAACACAATGTAAACACAAAGTCGGAGGATATTTATGCTGAGGTCCTCTAATTACACAATTCGTACTGGATTATATAAACGGGTGGCCCCAAACAAACGCCTGCATCAAGACCTCACACACATCCTGCACTGGATCATGTAAATGGTACATGAGAACACACCTGCGCAGGGACATGCATGCACATGTACTCTATGTGCTGGTGTACACATTTCATAATACAGTAAGAGTTGGTCATGTTAAACATGAGCACACACACACACATACTGTACACAAATGCACTTAACTTGCATGGTTTTACACAGTTTTTGCAGCCAACACTCCCACACACATACAGTGCAGAACAGACTCAAACATGCACAAATACACCCACATATATACTTGTACTTAAGAGGAATACAAATACACACACACACACTTTGTTTTTACAATGTCCTTCCGTTGTCTTCAGATGCCACACACTGTTTTAAGCCGACACCCAGGAACGGAAAGTCCTGGAGAAGCCAGAAGCAAAAGACGATCATGTCCATCATACACATGTTGATCTCAAGTCCTGTTGTTGTAGCCAGTGGTCATTGTTGTGATATTTTATTCATTAAATTTGCTGATTTCTGTTTACAAATGATTTTGTCAGCACAGTAAAACCGCAGCATTTAAAATGTATCATTATCTGTCAACAGCTTAATCAATTTAAATATCCGCTAACAGACCAGGCCGGGATGTTGTACCAGTAGCCATCAAGCCTAAATGGACCTGAACTAGTACCTGCAAATTTATGTATTTATTTACATTTTACATTGCATTTTAAATTGTGGCTTGAAGTCTGGCCCGCATCCCCTTTTTAATCTGTATTAAATCCAGAAATATTACAAAAATAAATGTGGTCACATCAAAGGGGGTCATTTCACAAGCCATTCAGAGATTTGAACCAGCATTGTCACCCCTTGTTGGGTCAGAACATCTGTCGTCCTTTGGTCGTCAGATGATTCCAAGCTGCTGTTTCCTTTTAATATAATTACTTTTAATTTGCCACAGATTGTTTTTCCTTTTGAAAAATCAGCCTGTTACCACAATAATGCTGTAATAGCACAGTGTTGTTGAGAGACAAAAATACTCAGAATTCCATGTTTAGATTTTTAACGTCTATAAGCTACTTCCTGATGTGAATTCACAGCAGTACGCACCAGTATTCACCTGGAGCCTGGAGAGCAGCCATCTATGGACTGCAACTCTAAGTTATATCGAACTTGGTGTATTCATACAGAAGAAATTCAATGTTTGTGACCAAATTTGTGTTCAATAGCTGCAGTGTTTGTGGGCTAGCCAGCTGATCTTTTCTACATTTTGGCCCAACCTTGTTCAAAGCCCCTGATGACAAAAGCCTGAGAACACCTCGAATTGAATGTGATTGTGGAATTGGACGAGAAGCATGCTACCAAATGCTGTTGCATATTAGATAAAGAAGAAAATATAGAGAGTTGCTCCCAAGCACTAATAATGACAACCGTAAATAATGACTACATTGGTACCCAGAGAATTTGTTTCACTTCTACACTTTTCTACATTAAGGTCTAAGGTCAGGTTAAACTATATTCTCTCTGTACTGAACAGAACCACAATGTCCTAACTCATTATACTGTACCTCCCAGCTGTACATAAATGTCATTGGGGTTTTCTTTTACAGTTGTTTCCTATTGGATTTTTAACCACGCTAGCAGCGTGACTGTAGGAATGGCAAATATGTTGGTTAGTGGGTCCACACCTTTTGGTCAAGAAATATCCCAACTGTTGTACAGACATTCATGGTCCCCAGAGCATGAATCCCAACTACTTTGGTGGTCCCCTGACTTTTCCTGTAGCACCACCAGCAGGTCAAAGTTTTCACTTAGCCTTCGAAATATCTCAGCATGTACTAGATGCATTGGCGGACAAAATTATATCCAGACATTCATGGTCCCCAGAGGATGAATCGTAATGACTTTAGTGAGCCCCTGACTTTTCCTCTTTCCTCTCGCTCCACCATGAGGTTGATATTTGTGGGTTTTTTTAGTGAAGTTTTTGACAATTACCAAATATATTGCCATGAAACTTGCTACAGACATTCGTGTCCCCACCAGGAAAAATCATAATAAACTATAGCAAGGATTTCATCTGGCATCATCATCAGGTCAACATTTTAATTTGTCCAATACTTTTGTTTTTGTTTAAATACCGCAAAACTGACATTCCCACCTGTGTTTGGTTCTAATTTGCAAATGTTAGCATGCTAACACGTTAAACTAGGAGGGTGAACAGGGTAAACATTATACTTGCGAAACATCTGCATATCAGCAATGTTGGCATGCTGGCATTAGCGTTTAGCTGAAAGCACCACTGTGTGGAAGTACAACCTCACAGAGCTGCTAGCATGGCGGCACACTCTCAGTCTCGAGTGTAGTGTAAGTGGTACATTTCACAGGGGCCACTTGTCCTGAAGCCACCGTAGTATAAGAGCATTCATCAAATTGTTTCACCGCATACCATTCTGCTGTAAGGAACCCACTCTGTCTTGCCATCATATTTGTGTATGAAGAGAATACAAATAGTCAAGCAGCATGTCAATATACAAAACCCACTTCTGTCCATTAATTCACTGTTGGCGCTGATCCACTGTGCCCATTAGCACTAATGAACATCACAGCAGCCACCTACACACACTCGCAAGCATTCATCCGCCCGCAGAATCGGACTGTTGAAAAGTTTCATTGAAAAAGGCATCAACATCTAGACAAACAGCGGTGTAGTTTCAAGTGATGTTTATCTCAAGTTGTAAACAAGTGTGAAAGATTTGTGTACACATCACTAGTGCATTCACGCTTTACAACCCAGTTAAATGAAAAGAAAACGCAACTCTCTTTGTTTACCTCACTCATTACGGACCTGTTTTTGGCTGATTTGGCTTTATATAGTATAGTCCATAATATGTTAATGAGCAGCATTGTGGCGATTTTCGAAGTGCTCCACAGTAACAACAGCAGCAGCCTTGGAAAATGTGTTTTCATCACACCTAGAGTTTTACAAGTGTTCGGGAACATGGCCCAGCCAGAGGTGGTTAAACTATAATATCTTGTTATAGTCACAACAAGATAATAGTCATTAAAACATTCTGCAGCAGTAACCACGTCTCGTTGTCTCCACACTTGGTAATCAGCCCATCTTGTAGGCGTCTTGACACTTTAGATGACTGACATAGTTGTACGGGGTGACTGATACCATAGGCTCCGCTCTGTGTAGGTTCAACAATTCGGGGAATGTGTGTAACTATTCTCGTGTATTTATGTTACCGCGCCGACTTGGCCCTAGCTCCACCTACGGGGCGTAAAAGTGTTAATACTGTGTGTGCGCATGCTTGTGTCTGTTCTTGGGAAGCATTTGTACACCTGGGTCATAAAGAGTCACATTCTTGTCTTTTTCATGGGTTGAAGTATGATAACAAAAAGAGCTGACTGGAAATACTATCTTCCCTTGCTCTGTGATCTCCTCAGAGTTCCTCCAGTATATGCAACTTGTATGTAGAGAGAGGTGGTTCGGTTATTTAGCCTGAAAAATGCAATCAGTCTGCCTTTGAGCAATACTTTTACAACCAGCTGTTAAATGCAAAGTTTACAAACATGAATTGGTGCATTGCTGCAAGAAGAAAAAGGAATGTATGAACATCTGGTCATTTAAATTTGCTTAAGGACTCGTGAAAAGGTCATTGTTGAGTTACCATAGAATATATACACTTAACTGCCACTTTCAGGTACACACAGCATAAACCAATGCAGTGTAATTCAATGAGGGTAAACTGAACAGCTCGGTGTAACACAACAGTTTTCACAAGCTACAGCATCTGTAGGTTTGGTATCGCTGCGATACGGGTGATTGATGTAGGATGTCTGTGCCTGCTTCCCAGTCTTTGTGTGTGTGTGTGTGCATGGGCAGCCATGATGATTATTTGATTTGGACCCACTCAAACACTGGGCTGTGCCTCTTCTTCTTTTTTCTTTTGGAATCTGAACAATGAGCAGTCTGGGAAGCTTTCACATAGTTAACCATTCAAGTTCTCTAAACTTGATTGTACATCTGCAAAGCATCATGGATACGTTTTAATTTCAGACGTCTGGACATAATAGAGTCCTTCATTTTTCAGCCTTTCACCCTATCTGCTTTTTCCATTTATGCCTGAGTCAGGCAGCCGCAGTGTAGTTCTGCCTCTCTGCCACTTTATCTGGTCCGTTTGTCCCGGCTCCTTTCAGGAAGCAGAATTGCACTTTCAAGCTCCTCTAAAGCCTTAGTGGTGTTTATTGAATACATTAATAGATATTGATTGCTGTACCATAAACCAATCAATTACAGTCTCACTTATAAGGCAGTAGCTTGTGAATGGACTCGATGTTTTCTGTTAATCTGCGGAGTAACTTTATCTCGCTGTGTGCGTGTTTGCATCAGAGTTAAAGTGTGTCCATAGCTCACTCTGCCTGCTACGCCTGGCAGTGACCGGAGGACTCTGAGGTCTGCATGAGCAGCCTGGAAGCTATCTCCCCCAGCAGATGGCCATTATTAGTGACAATGAAGACTAGCCCACAGGGCCAAATGGAATAACAGGGCACCCATTTCCTTCTTGGCTGTGTGTGAGTCACCTATACTGCTAACAACCGCTCTCCCCTCCGCTCTCTTCATCTTCAGCTGGGAATGTATTGTTTTTCCATTGCTGTATCCAAGGTTGTTTTTTTTTTTTTTTTTCAACCAGGACTCTAAATTGTTTCCTGTAGAGATGTTGGAGGAGAGGCGGTGCACACACAAGCACATGCACAACAAACGTGAATTCTCCTAACTCGGCACAGGCTCCCATAATAACAGGACGCTGATGTGTTGGCACATGTTCAGATCATATCAACAGTGGACAACTGCTACTGCACTGCACAATGGTAGTTTGTGTCATCCATAACTTCTGTCACTGCAGCAAAGTGAGCCACTGCTTATCAAGTTTTATGAAATTTAAAAGCGTAATGAAAATAAAATAGAATAAGAGGTGGGTCATCTTAGGTTTATTGCCACAACATATATCAGCTTTAGCAGGAATCTAGCAGTCAGCACTTTGGTGTGAGTTTTTAAAGCAATATGAGATGAATTGCACAGCTCCAAAGAGGCCAAATCAACTGTGTCCAAACTGCAAAGTGAAAAAAGAAAAATTATGCAGTCCTGGAAAATAAAAGACGAGCTGCATTGCCAGAGAGGAAGCGAGGCCATAATTGAAACCCACCAACAGGGATATGATAGACATACACATCAAGGATTAATAACGACACACAGTATCTAAGGAACTGAAAACTAACAACTTCTTCTCTGTCTCGTGTCTTTACAGGAACAGTAAAAAGGAATCTGACCTGGAGGCGGCTCTGGTTAGGCTGAGGGACCTGGAGGCCCTGCTCAACTCTAAAGATGCTTCCCTCAACACTGTCTTGGGGGAGAAGCGAGCCCTGGAGGCTGAGGTGAAGGACCTCAAGGCCCAGCTGGCCAAGGTAAAAACACTTTTATAGAAACAGAAGTCTTGCGTGGTTGTTGTGGACAGGAAGGGCATGTTTCATGATTCAAAGCAAATAGAAACTCATTCAGAAACCAGAGAAAATATTTAAAAAAATTATTTTTACTTGTACGTTGTGACGCAGCAAGCGCCTACACTGTTATCAGGATAATTTCAGCTTACAGAGGACGTCTTCTCCATGACGCATCACTCTAATTTACACAAAACACTGTGGCACTGTTGCTGTTTACACCTGGACATCCTCTAAAGTCTTGTAATTGTAATGGGGCAAAACAGTTTAAAAGCCTTTGTTGCCACCTGTTTTAAAAAGCAGTTGGTAGTTGGAGTGCAAAGCTGCAGTGAGTGATATTTGAAATGGTTTTCTCTACGTCCTTAGTGCACAAAGTAGTTATTTTATTAAATCCCTCCGGCAGTTGATTATGAATGAGGCCAAAGTGGTGAGGCAGACAAGGTTGCGTTCTCTGCAGTTTGTTTTATCAATGAATTTTAGCATAGGACTTGCTCCACCTACTGGCCACACTGCAAAACTGCAGGTTTTCTCTTTTAAAGAATAGGCTCGGATCAGACTATGAGCTGTGTTTTGAAACATTAAAGAACATTTCTCTCCTCATCTTCTTTCTCTTTCCTCCTCCCTCCCTCCCTCCCAGTTGGACGGTAACTTAGCCGATGCCAAGAGGCAGCTGCAGGATGAGATGCTGAGGAGAGTGGATGCCGAGAACCGCCTGCAGACTGTGAAAGAGGAACTGGAGTTCCAGAAGAACATCTACAATGAGGTTCCCACTCTTCACCTTTACCTTTCTATTTTTATACACTTATCCTGCTTTTCATCTTTTCCACTGGATATTGATTCGCTTCCAACCTGCTTCTTTGTTTATGCATTGCTGATGCAGATCTGTCTCACACTTTTCTCTTCTCACTTCTCCTTTATTTAATTTTAAGTTTGCTTTCACATAAAAAAACAGTACAAGTAGAAATCTTCACAAATTGTAAATTGAATGCTTGGATTTCAGTTCTTGCCATAATGAATTCACACTTTTCACAATCTTCTGGTCCCAGTCACGTCCTGAACAGAACTGTCAACAGACATCTGTTTTCCAAATGTAAACATAATGATTAGCAGTTGCTTAATTGGCACCAGGGAGGTAGATCTCTCTGCTGGAGCGCTGTACTTCTAAACAAGTAATTACTACATAGCTTAATTGACCAAAGTAGGTTTCTACAGGTGGAGTCTTTTGTTTGTACTGCCTGATACGAATGACTGTTTTTGTAGTTTAATAAGGCTATAAATAGTTGAGAAAGTCAAATAAGTCCAAGTTAGACTAGTCATATAATAAGAATAATAAGTGCTCTTGAGACTGATGACCAACCGACCTGTCTGTCTGTAGGAGCTGCGTGAGTCCAAGCATCGGTACGAGTCTCAAATAGTGGAGGTCGACAGCGGGCGTCAGCAGGAGTTTGAGAGCAAGCTGTCTGCGGCCCTGATTGAGATGAGGGCCCAACACGAGGAACAGGTCCGCTTCTACAAGGAGGAGCTCGAGAAGACCTACAACTCTAAGGTACGCTTGGATGACACACCTCTGTCGACACCTAGTCAAAGTAGAGACTGCTACTCGGTTGTCTTAATAGCAGTTCAGCTTTGTGTGTCATTTTGAATTTGCAAATAACTTTGAGCCAACAATAGTCCCACATCCACAACATATGCATAATATTGATTTGCAACTTTTTTACACATTCGTTCTTTATCTTGTCTCTTCCCTTTCTACATACAGGAGGGAAATGTATTTAACATGTATAACCACTGTCTTGTGGAAATCTTAAAGAGGAATCTAGATAAACACAACAGCAGCTTTTACTTGTAAATTAAACCATAACTAAACAGTTTGTTCTACTTTGGGAATTACTGTTTCTTAGTTAGTTCACACAATAGGAATAATTGCAAGAAGCATCTTGCTAAAGGGTTATTTCTGTTGTGGTGGTTGTTCTTCAAAATAGTTTTTATGCATTAAATGATGACGTGAAACACCTGACATACAATAAACACAACTCTGTGTTGATCATCTGTAATTCAAAACAGCAGCATTTTAGTCCAGTGGTTCATTGCTGTAACCCGCTGCTGATAGCTGACTACCATCTCTCCATCTGTCAGTTGGAGAACGCCCGTCACTCAGCTGACAGGAACAGCCACTTGATCGGAGCCGCTCATGAAGAGCTGCAGCAGACCCGTGTTCGATTGGAGGGCATGTCAAGTCAGCTCGGCCTGCTGCAGAAACAGGTGCACGCACTCGCACTCGTACGGTCCATCAGTCACACTATCTGTCACTGTGTTGTTATCTGTCTGCTGGTTTTACTGTCCAAGCTGCTGGGTGGATGACTGATATTGTCATGAGTGCTCAAAACACAGTTTTGCAGTGATTAGTTTAACATAAAGCTTCACCTGATTTGTCAAGCAGACCAACAGTGTTTGTACTGTAGTGTACAGATTGCTTAATTGGCTTAATTGGCTAACATTTTGCATGTGTGTTCTCTCTAAATCAGCTGTCAGCGAGCGAGGCCAAGGTGCGGGAGCTGGAGGAGTCTCTGTCAAGGGAGCGGGACCTGATGCGCCGGCGGCTGGAGGATAAAGAGCGGGAGATGGCTGAGATCCGAGCTCGGATGGTGCAGCAGCTGGAAGAGTACCAGGAGCTGCTGGACATCAAACTGGCCCTGGACATGGAGATTAATGCCTACAGGAAGCTGCTGGAGGGAGAGGAGGAGAGGTGAGATTGATGTAAAACGGATGCTGGACCATTGGAAAAAACACAGCCACCTCGAGACAGATGAAGGGTCCACAGGTTGTTACGGGAAGGGAGGAATCACAAACAGTCATGATGACGCGAAAGTCAGGAAATGAGCAATTATTGATATTTTAGACAATGTTAAATTACATGTTTTATAAACGTAACTGTGTGCTTGTCTGCATCTTTGTTTTGAAGTATATCGGGGGCTTCAGACAAGTATTCATGTTTCTTAAACCTAATTTTCTTCGCCACATTCATAAATATATGCTATTAATATAAGAATTTGTTTTTACAGCGATGCCCTGTTAACGGTCGAGTACAAAAATACAAACAAAGGAACAGGTAGAGTCAGTTAATATCAGAAAAAACGGCACAGGCTGCAGGCAGAGAGCGGTTATTATGAATGGTCTTAAAGCTACAGAGAAGTGTTTTGATGCAGAGTTTTGTGCGACAGTAACTGCAGAGGCAGTTTTTCCAAGACGGTTCTGGTTTGGGGCTCTTCTTCAACCAATCACCGATGCAGGTTGGTTACGGTAGCTTTGGGTTAGAGTGTCAGAGCAGTAAGGATGAGATATAAAAAGGCACTTGACCAACAATGTGAGTCGTATGTTACACTGACTGCCTTGGTGTATATCTACCATCTAAATCTCCTCATCCCTCTTTCCTCAGGCTGCGTCTGTCACCCAGTCCTCCACCCACCAAGGTCACAGTGACACGGACCTCAGGCTCAGGCCACAGCCACACCAGCCGCCTGCTCCACTCCACTGCCGCCGCTACCACCTCCAGCAGCCGCAACTCCTCCGGCACGGGCAGCACCAAGAAGCGCCGCCTCAATGACAACGACAGCGAGACCTCCAGCGTGGTGGGGGGAAGTGTGACCAAGACTCGCATTAGTCAGCACGCCTCAGCCAGCGGCCGCATCACAGTGGATGAGGTTGACTTGGAGGGCAAGTTCATCCGTCTCAGCAACAAGGCCGACGAGGCAAGTGACTGTCAACTAGTTCTACAAGCAGTTGATGTAGTATAGACAATTTAGTATATATAATAATTGAATGAATCAATGAAGTGTGACTTTTGATGCCAGACATGCATTCTAAGAAGCATAGGCGTAATTATCTGTAGCTTCAGCCTGCACCTTTTCGGTCTAACACATTTTTACGAAGTAAATTTCAGTTTTGTTTTAAAGATTTTTGTCTTCCTGTTTCTCTTATGCAGGACCAATCTCTGGGCAACTGGCAGGTGAAGAGACAAGTAGGTAATGCCAACCCCATCATCTACAAGTTTCCCCACAAGTTCACTCTGAAGGCTGGAGGAAGTGTCACTGTGAGTTTGTTGGTCTTTCCTTTGTTAATTTGACTGTTGTTTGCCTAGTATTCATGAAGGCATTCTGAATTTTTTGACCACTAGTAGTGCTATGGAGCAATATTTTGATGAGAGGGTCCCTGTTGGTGTGTATCGTGTGCACTGCCCACAAGCATGTGGGTGATGTAATACACATACCTGCCAATGTCTTCACACTTTTTCACTGATTGACAAGTGGCAGTAATACGCCAAGAAAAGTATCAACGTGCCAAAATGCAGGGAAGAAACATGGATATAAATAATCAAAAAGTCAGCTTTGAAAATGTTTTATGTGGAACCAAATGCATTCAACAGGCCTGAAGGATACACACAATGCTTTTTGATGAGAAACGCTGATGTATGTAAAGATGTTGCTTTTTATTTTTTGAGAAGAAAGAAGAAAACTCATCTGGGCACATTTTAAAATATTTAATCCCCTGTTTCTTCTTTCCTGTATGTCGGAAGCAGCTTATCAGCAGATCGTTTGTTTTAATTTCTTGATCTCGTGCAAACTCTGACCTTTGCAGATCTGGGCCGCATCTGGTGGTGGAACCCACAACCCCCCCACTGACCTGGTGTGGAAGAACCAGAACTCCTGGGGAACCGGCGAGCTCCTGCAAACCACCCTCATCAGTGCCAACGGAGAGGTCTGACTTCACCTGTGTTTGCTTGAGCTTGTCTTAATTTCTTCTCAATTTCAACTGCAATAACTTAATAATTTTGTTACTTTATTCACCATCAGGAAATGGCCACGAGGAAAGTGACACGCACCCTGTTCCATGATGATGAAGATGATGACATGGTAAACTCCTCTTCTGTTCAGGCAACTCTTAAATAATCCGGCAAATCGGAAAAACCCCATACATTATGCATACATTAACACAACTTCGTCTCCCAGTCGAGTGGCAGTGTTAAGTAACTCACTCTGTTGTGTGTCGCCCCCTGCAGGGAGCTCACAGCACGAGCGGCACAGATAATGAGTATAACCTGCGGAGCCGCAAGGTGATCTGCGACTCCTGCGGGCAGTCGTCGGAGCGCGGCACAGGTGTCTGCAGCAGTGGGGGTCTATCTGAAGGCCTTGTGGGACATTCCTTTTTCATGGGCACCAACGAGCCCAGACAGGTGCTGTACAGTTATTCTGTTACAACGTGAACAGTGATTACACACACGCATAGATCATTGTATTGTATTTTATGACAATATTACTTTATATGATTTTATTAGATTAAAATAGTTTGCAAGATTACACCAAGAAGCTCTAGAAGTATTTTAGAACAATGCATGGAAGGATTTGAAACCAAGTATTGGTGTTAGGCCTCTGTATTTAATTACAAATCAAATGCAGTTAAAAATACATATCAACTAAAAGAATCTTGTGTGACAAGGACGCTTGCAGAGAAAGATTACAGTTTAAAGTTGCATACAATTTGTATAGGTTGCTATAGCAATACACAAACGACATGCAAAGATGTCAGAGGAATCCCACAGTTTATGGCTGTGGGAGAGATGAGCTTCCCAACAACCAGAACTGAAAACACCACAGAGCAGCTCCACCAGAGTTCAGCCCAACAAAGGCACCAAATGAAAAGTAAGAAAGTTGTGTTGAACACTGACGGAGCATCAACACACCTGAGGATGAGATCAGCTCGTGCCTCACACACATCAAACTATTACACAACCCCAAAAATGACAAAACAAGATCTATATTGTGAGACATTTGCGCTGCTGGATAATATGCATCATTCTTGCAGTAAACCTCGGGGGTTCCCTGTTTGCTTTGATTGGCTAAGTCACCTTCCTCTGTTTGGAAGTAAACCTTTTCTACCCTTCATCCTCAGCATTTAATAAATCTGGTAATGCCTTATATTATCGATCTATAATTTCTCTAGGAACTGTGATTTGAAATTAATTAAATAAAAATTTCCTTGAAAGAACTGCTCCATTCAAACCCAAACAAATATTTAATTATTATTATTAATGTATTACTGGAAACTTCATTCTCCATTTATCATTTGTGCGTGTGTGGCTGAGCTGCTGTGCACTGTCGGCTACACCAGCAACTATTTGTGAATAATTAGTGTACCAATTGAACTTCTCAGGAGATTATCAGGATATTTATTTTGGCAATTACAGATCTGTAAAACAATTGAAAATGCACTTTATTAGCTGATTATATTGTATGTTGGGGGGAAAAATATTACATTAGAAATCGTGTTCCTGTGTTTGTCCTACTCGTAGATTTGCTCACAAAAATGATCTCATTGTTAACCCAGTTTTATTTGTTTGGTTTGGTGTTAATATTTGACCAGTTTTCTTGTTCAACGCTGCAACGTGTCACTTCCTCCTTCAGGGCCGTGCCAAGCCGGAGAACTGCTCCATCATGTGAACCCAGCATCTCCTGTAGCCCACAAAGGAGAATACCTTTCGTTTGTCTTTATTATTTTTTTATATGATCTCATCTTATTTTGCATTCAGATTAATGTGCAGGCTAAATTTGCTTTGAGGCTTCGGCAAAGGGCACAGGATCGTCATATTTAGCGTTAGAGTGTTTTTTTTTTTTTTGTATTTTCAAGTTGTGTTATTGCATGTGTGCTGTGCTAATGCTTGTACTGTATCCTGCTGCTCTTCTTGCACACGCTCTCACGCACACACAGAGCTCCATTGACCAGTGCTTCGATCCGAACATTTAACGGCCAGGCTGTCATCACTCAACACGCACAGCTAGTGTCTCTACAGCCATACAGACGACAGGAGAATGAATCCTGTGGGGTTTGTCAATCACGTTCATCACCCGTCAAATAGATCAGATCTTTATTTAAGATGTTGGTGATGTTGACGTTTATTTAGCTTTTGTTTTGGTTTTTTTGGAACAGTATTGTGCTACCTTTTTATATGCTACAGAGAAGCTAAATTAGATAGTTGTTTCTAATGTTGGAAAAGTCGAGGAAAGCCAAAGTACTGTAAGCTCAGGGTGTTCAGCAGGGGTTTATTTCACTTAAGCCTTAGACAATCATGTTGTAGTACATTTTCTATGTGGATTTAGATAGTTGGGCAGCTGTGGTGCACACAGAAAATAATTATTTGAGAAATGAATATATTTTTTTCTGCAATTCACAGCTGAGACCCCAGAGAAATGTATTTGGTTCTGTTTTTGAACATGTGTAGAAAATAAGGATTTATTCTTTGCTGGACAAGTCAAATGTACCCGGTTAAACAAGTCACATGTATGTCGGTTTGATGTTCGTCTAATTGTAATTACTAATTGTGTTGCCATTTTATATATATATTTTTTTTTTTTGTAATGTTTTTTTGCAAAAGATGTTTTGTAGTGATGACAGGAAAATGTAGACTTTGTTTTCTACCTGGGGAAACATGAGGAATAGGTACTATATTTTCAGTCTTGGTGCCATATTTACAGTATATATTTATAGGACTTCGCAGCTGATCCAACCAAATCAACACTATTCTAATAGACTGTTTCTGCTATTTACAGAGTGCAACACTAGTTTTTTACAAATAAGAAATTCAAATGTAAGTAAACTTACAAATGTGCCTTTTTAGAGGACAGAAAAAAACAATCGCTGTTCTTTGCACATGCCTCGTATCACGGTCTTGTGACTGTCAGAGAACTGGTCATAAGGGCTTTTCTTCTCTCCTTTCCTCTAAGCTTACTGTCTTTGCAAATCCCCAGGCATGATTTTGGGATCTGAGCAGGATTGTGGGGTTTGTATACTTTTTGACTTTGGCTTCATGCACTGCTTTTATCGAGGGCCTCGCCAAAGAACGCACAGCACGTAGATTTGTACTGTAGTCTGGCAGCTTAAGTCATTTATACGTCAGTGGAAAGCATATCAAAGCATTTACGGAAAATACTTGATAGCTGTTTTTGTTTTTTTTGTTTCTATTATACGTAATAGGTGGTATTTGTGGAACATTATTCTTTTATTTTTGCCTTAATAAGTAGATATCAGATTTTGACACTCTGATCGCTAATGTGCCTTTAAGTCCATGACATCTGTTAGTTAAAGAATTAGCCAACTCCAAAGATGTTTAGCATTTGGCCTCTGACACAGATTTATAATTAAGAATTTATCTCATATGTTCATGTGAATTTGAGACACGATTACTGTATGTAACTGTGTAATATATGCAATTATTAACGGAATCAGACCGGATCATTTAAAGGGTGTGGTCTGGGTTTTTCACAGGCCTGTATGACAAATTATAAACTTCTTCCAGTACAACACTTTGTTCTTCTTGTTTCAACGGACAGCTGCTCGAACATTTAAATGCAACGTTGGTTCAAGTTAAAGATCCAAGACACAGATGTGACAACCTCTTGAAAGGCCTTTGTGAGACCCTGAACCCTCCCTGTTAGTCTTGATGGGAGACCCCATGAATCATTTAAAGGATTTGAGGATTTAAAATGTTAACCGGAAGGGATTTCTTGTTGAGCCTTTAATGCCAAAGTTGTAGTTTGCTTATAGTTGTCCTGTCACAACAAAGCTGTTAAAATTATGAAAAAGCTATGCATTCAGTCAACATTTTTTCCTTTTCTAAAATAATGTTGAGTAAAATTATTTTTTTTCCAATGACTGACTGACTGTTGTAGTTATTTCTTTGTTATAGAACATTGTCATTCAAAACCACTGATGAAAAGTGCAGCCATTTAATTACATTATATACATGTTTCCATGGTTACATTAAAAAAAGCTGACGCTCTACCCAAAACTATAGTATTTAAAGCACATACATTCTTTCTGGTACACACATCTAATTGATCCAAAAAATAACTTCATTTGACCCACATTTGATACAAACTTAGCATTTCTAAAATTATTTAGCGACAACACAAGACTTAGGTTGACAAAAACTATTTAGAAATGACAAACTTAAAGATAGGCCTACAGATTTCCCCTCAGTTTTAAATGTAGTTTTGACTAAATTACTTATCGGGCAACCAGCCAGTTCACCCATATTACGAAACACACATTTTATCACCTTTAGCAGTATCTAGTCTTACAGAAAGGTTTGGCTTTATATTGTCCAGGTGTTCAAATATTTCTGCCTCTGACCCAGTTAAATGGTGGTGAATGGACCAGAAACCTTGTCCCTGTAACTGGGTAATTCAGATAATTTCACAACACAACAGTTTAAAGTAGTTTAAAGGTACTTCACCGTGACATTTGGTTGACAGCAGAAATATCAGAGGCAGATATCAGTTTGTCTACATACGATGAAGATTTAAAGGGCAACCCTGCCAATTTCACACATCAAAGTCAGTTTACAGGTGTTGGTACTACTGCATATACAGCTCTGGAAAAAATTAAGAGACCACTGCAAAATGATCAGTTCTCTTGTCTTACTATTTATAGGCATGTGTTTGAGTAAAAGGAACTTTGGAGTGTCTCTTCATTTTTTTTCCAGAGCTGTATGCTAAAGCTGCATAAAACCCTTTGTGGCTCCAGAGGCAGCGGCGTGAAATCTGAAACTGCCTCGAGCGATGTAACTTGAGTCGGCGTCGGTTGGGGCTGAAAACCACAAGTTTGAAAATGGGGGAAACACAAAAAAAAATCTGGGGGTGTAGAGTTGGAAAGAAACTAGTTTACCAGACCTCTGTAGGCCGCCACTCGGTCTGCTTGAGGCTACATTAGCAGCTGCTAGCATAACATAGCCAAATCTCCAAACAAACTGTCAGCAGTCTAGTTGCATTGTGGGAAATGTAGCCACGAAGTTTAGTCTGACTAATAATTCCAGCTCTATGACTTTAACGGTGGAGTACGGTTTTAAATTGGAAAATGTATTTTTGGGTGAACCAGCCCTTTAAATACCACACAAAGACAAGTTACTCTAGGACACTGCATTGACATTCATAATGCTGCTTTGAAATCGCCCATTTGATGATGGTTTCTTGTAGTTTAGTTTGTGCTTACGCTGTGCTTTTGGTTTCTGTTGGTGAGCAAATGCATATCTTTGGTCACACAAACAAACAGGATCATCTTAAAATAGGGCTGTTCTGAGACTAAGAATATATTCACTTCTATATTTACAAAGGTTTTATCTGACAGCAGCATGGAGTGAGCCACATTTGTTTAAACAAACGGGGGACACGTATCATTGTGCTTCTAAATGCCACATTCAGAGAAGACGCCGATATGAATGGTCATGAAAACGCTGGTCATCTTGGCTTTCAGGTTGTAAACAAATCTACTTTGGTGAAACAACCCAATTTCTTCAGATTCCAGGAACCCGAATATCAGCAATAAACAAGCGGCAATGTTCAAAAGGAAGTCCAGCAGTGATGAGTTCATCCAAAGCTGCCTGTTTAAAACGTTTGAATTTTGAATGTATAATATATCTAAATTGAATTAAAAAAGCTAAATAAAACCATAAAACAATGTCTCCATTAGTCACTTTTGATGGTGAAGACAGAAGAACATTTGAATTCTGATAAAAAGGGTCCTTTCAAACATGCACACCAGCTGATCGGTAGCAAGCAAAGTGTGTGGAAAACCTCTATTACAGCATGTTAAGATGAGTTCAAACACAAAACATTCCCAAGTTGCCGCTTTTAACCATGAAGTCTTTTGCTTTATTTTCCCCCCGTGGGAGGTGAATGCAGCTGAAGCCCCTCTGGCGTCACCACAGTCCAGTCTTCCTCACCGCAGCCTGCTGGCTCCCCCAGTCTGGATGACAAGTCTGTCATGGTGCAAGCAAGTACCACTTTAGCCCACAGAGGGGCAGTGTTGAATTGAAAGGGGGGCATCCACAGTAAACAATAGTTCCTTCGTGGGACAGGCGCCTCCCTGCTGCTCTGTGGGCGGTCTACAGCTCTGATTGTCAGAGGAGAGAGCGTACGCAGGCCTGAAATCATCCCCAGAGTCAGGAGGAGGGACACCTGCTCTGCTGCTGTGACTTCACTGAAGTGTCCTCCTGGGGGAGGGGGGGCGGCGGACCGGCGGCAAGTCGTAGTGCCCCGGGATGTGGCTGTTCACGGGGAGGTCGTAGTGGCTCTGGGGGTCCTCGTGTGCAGCGTGGCCGAGGGAACTCTGACGCTCTGGGGAGGGGAAAGATGAACACAGTGAGATAAACAGACACTGAGGAGGAGAGGTGGTCCCACCTCTTATTCCGCTAAATGCATTTCCTAAAAAGGCCATGTCTTTTTTTTATTCCTCATGCCTCTAATCAGATCTTGACTCGGACTAGATTTACTTGTCAGTCCTGACTAAAGCCCTCAACAAAGGGATTAGTATAAAAAGGATTTTACTATCTGTACTACATGTTTAAATATACAAACCTGAACATACCTCTTGGCTTAAATGTATACAGAGTATGTCAACATTTGTTCTGCATTTTAAAGCAAATATCCTGACAAACCACTTTTATAAAAAAAAAAAAAAATCCTCAACAAGTGATATGAAACGCTGATAAAATATCAATCTTTTCAGCCATACATACATCAGTTTTATAAACCTGCAACACAGTGGGCGAGAGGTGGGACACGGGGTGTTTCCAAGGTAAAGACATTCACTTTGAAAGCAATCAGATTTGGAATTACTGGTAACACTTGACTTTAATCCCTCCTCTCTAGCATTTATCAGCATGTTTATAACGCTATAATGTAGTTGTAAGCACATTTAAGTGTTTATTAACTATTGCTCCTCCTGTGGGGACCCATAAGAGGCTTGGATATAAACAGATAAAGCATGACAATATATAAAAAACACAATTATATGTACTCACATTTGATATTATTACAACTATTGACAAATACTGTACATTAAATGCTAAAAGTAAAGTGTCACCAAATTACTCAAAATCAGCTGTAGTTGAATGATGTTATACTGCGTTTGTCATGACTGAAGGTAATGTGTTCTGCCAACTCCTAACATAGTCTTAAAGTCTTAAAAAAAATAAATAAAAGACCCTGACTCACTGAACACAATGTCATCCCAAAAATCAAGTTTTAACTTAAGAATGACTGATTTTAAGTTATTAATTAACTAATAAGTATTAATTAATACTTGCCTGTTGGAGCTCACTTTGCATATTCAAGTTCAAACGGGCAGAGACGCCGTCGCGACCATCACCGAGTTAATTATAACACAAACCTTGTACCTTTTATTAAATTACAGGCAAATCTTAACATGCCTGTTTTTCCATCATTAATCGTCGTGTTCTGCTTCCAACAGAGTGTAACTAACAGTTAAAGAGAGAGGTGCTATTTTCTCTCACTTCCTCATTCAACTTGTTCCAGACAAGCAGGATCCAAACAGGTGAATATTCTACTACTAGCCAATGTTTCCATTCATCGTAAAAAGGATTCGATTCTTTTAACCTACGATAACACAAGTCTCCCATCATCATTTATTAGTCTGACATTAAATAAATACAATAAAATCCAGGACTAATAAAAGGACAGCCACCCCGTGTTTCCTTCCTCCCTCTTCTCCTCGTCTCGTCCACATAAACAGTTCATCCATCAGGCGCCGTCATGAGGAAGGCCATCCTTCTCATCTGTCAGAGCTCACATCCTGTTGTGTTGTTTGATTGATCGGGACTCTAAACAGAAACTTAAGGAGTTTATCCCTCTTTTAAGCCTCACCTTTCTCAGATGGGTCGACAAATGTGTAGTGTGCTTTTGATTAAAAGGTGGCGGGATGATGGGGTTTAGAGCTGAAGCAGTTTGTCTATTAATCCCTTAGCCCATCAACAGAAAGATATTCAGCAGCCATTTCAATAATAGACTCATTGTTAATCATTTTTCAAGCCAAAATTCCCCTTTTCCAGCTTCTAAATTGTGACAAACTGAATATCTTTGGGTTTTCAAGACACTTCATGACGACCCCCTGGGATTTAGGAAACCTTATTACTGAGGGCACGTTTACTTTTGCCTCGTTTCGCTTCTCGTCGTCCCCTTTATGCCTGAATAACCTTCTTTCTCGAGTCTTTGAGGTAAAAAAATAAAAAATAAAAGTCCTGGTCCTTGAAAATGAAATGCGACTGACAAGCTGATCCTTCTCTTGTGATGACAAGAACCGACGATGAAGAGTTCATCACTCACAGCGAACACGAATATCGACGCTCACCTCTGCGTAAGGCGGCCGTGCTGAACGGCGGCGGGCTGATCTCCGTGTACGCTCGATCCCTGGGCACGGCTGACTTCATCTCCATGTAGCTGCTCTCGGTGGGGCAGAAGGGCAGGCCGGGCAGGTCTTTGATGGTAGCGTAGGGATTCTCGCTGTTCAGAGAGCTGCTGCTCACTGCCACCGTGTCCTTCAGCTCTGTCGCTGCACAGGAAGCAAAGAGGGGAGTTAACACACATCCGATGTCCGTGTGGAGAGTCGGAACGCAGCAGCGCCAAAGGTTAAAGTGAATCTCAAGTTTGGGTTTTAACTTTAAAGCATTTTCCTGCACATTCTCCAAGGATTTGTTTAATGTTTATGAGTTATGACGTCCCAACTCGGAAAGGTTTAACACCATTTCATTTTATGGGTTGAGATGGTTTAAAGAAATGCCAGTGAATTATCATGACCTGTGAATAATGGAAATCCTTTTTATGAAGATTACTTTGGCTGTTTTCAGAGGTCACATTTTTAACAAACGTGATGCTTGTCACCTGTCAGTCATGGTGAAACTAAAGATTAAGAGCCTACAGTCATACAGAGCTAAATGCTAATGTTAGCATGCTGCTGTTAAGCAGGTATGACATTTGCCACCTTCATCATCTTCAGCCTGTCATCATGCCAACATTAGCTAATTAGCGCCAAACTCAAAGTACAGCTGGGGCCGATGGGAATGCAATTTGTTTTGCCGGTATTTTGTCATAAATTCAAAGTGTTGGACACATTTTGACCTGATGATGGCGCTAGACGAAAAGCCAGGAGGTGACCAGAGTTAATTACAATTCAATGTGTGCACCAAATGGTAATGGCAATCCACCCAATAATTGTACATTTCAGTCTGGACCAAAGTAACATGCTGACAGACCAAGATCCACGCTGCTAGCATGGCTAAAATAATGATGGGTTATAATTTCCTTTATTGGTGTACGTCCAAAGAAAAATATTTTGAAAAGCTCAAAATCTTACTTTTGACTAGATAATTGCAGCTAATGTTCATGTAGTCATATAGCTTCCACCACCTTGCTGATGTAGTTAAAGGGAAAAGGGTGAAAATGGGGTGATAAGCTACCTTTGTTGTAATATTTTCCGAGGCTGGCGCTGTAGCTGTAGCTCCGGTCGATTCCAAAAGCTCCTGTAAACAATGAAAGACAAATCTGGCATCTTCATTTTCATTTATGGCAAACTAATCAAAAGCAGATAAGCCGCTTTGGAAAACCTGCAAAAACAATAAAAAAAAAAAAAAAAAATCTATACCAGGTGAGTGAAAGCTGGCAGTGCAACTATCACTTTTTATGAAGTCCTTATTGTTTTTATACTCTCTCATTAGATATTAAGATCATTTTATGTCCAAAGGAAATGTGGTGGCCAATAAACCTTGTGTTGACTGTATAAAAAGAGAACTTTCTAAGTTTCCTCCTCCTCCTCCTCAGCTGTTTCTGCCCTGAATATGTCAACATTTACACCCCGTCTGTGGTTTTGTTACATCTGGGGTTTTGAAGACCTTTATCAATACAGGTATTTTCTCTGCTGGTTTTCAATGTCTTTAAGAATTATTATTTTATTGTTAAACACATTAGTCAAATGTGTTTTCCCCTGAAGGTTTGTTCAGTCCGGGTGATAAAGCATTAGACACTAAACCTTCCACTGACACTCAGAATAAAGAAATACTTTTAGGTGTGCTAGCAGGTGGTTACATTAGCAGTAAGCTGCAGGTTTAACAGATTAGTTTTTATGTAGCTGTGGTCAGGAGGTCAGGAAACCAACTCCTTACTTTTATTGGCTTGTAAATGTTAATCCACTCATTTCATTTCAGTCTACTGCTGCAGGTCTCTCTGCATAAGTGTCTCCTCTAAACGGATATGTAAAGAAACTGATCCTGAATGTGAATCACATAGTTGACTGGAGAGCCACCCAGACGGACCTGAGTCTTTGCGGGGCTCATGGTGTTTCCAGTCTGCAGGTAGAGTGGCGTTGCTCTCGACCCCAAACAGGCCCCGCCGCTCTCTCTCCATGTTTTTCACACTGCAGAACAGCTGGTTATTGGTGTTCTGTTTGACAGACAGATTAATAATCCAAATCAGAAATCATCAATGCAGACAAAATGCAATGTACCAAGTAAAAGAAATATGCTTTTGACATTGAGCGATGGCAATTAAACGTAGCGTTAAAAAGGCTGTGACTTACTAGGTCGACATTTTATGGTTTCTGATTTCATGGCTCTGAAAACATGACCAGCTGTTGTTGACTGGATACATTAAATACTTGTCCCAGTGCTGCACTACAGTGGCTATGAGGTCTGAAAAGGTAAAGTATCAGTCCACTGAGGTGATGTACCGGAGTTGACATTCACCTTGATGGTGCGGTCGTGGTTGTTGGGGAGGTGCGGCAGTGGAGGCCTGTTCTGGCTCAGCGTGTGGTAGCTGGGGTTGGAGTAGTAGTGGTGGTAACTGTGAGGAACATCTGTAGGCCAAAACAAACACATGGAATCACGTCTACTGCAGTTAAATTACCTCAAGGTCAATAAAATGGAACGCCAATTACAAAAAAACAACAGTGAGACCACATCATGACCAAGAACACCTATATAAACATCAAAATATAAAGATTCTTTTGGAAATGCTAAATATCAACCTAACTGATACATAATATTCACTGCGTAGCATTTGAAATGATTTCACTCTATAATATTCCCCTCTTTTGCAAGCATATCAATCAGTGGGTTGCTGTTCCGAGCTTGAATCTCATGTTGTGCAGAATACACATATACACATTATGACACTGGCATGCTGTGTGTCTTTCCTAACACAATAAATACTTGTGACCCGATAGAGATTTCCTGTGTACTGTACCTGGAACGGCGTATTCAGAGTTGACTGTGCGGCTGGTGGAGAAGGAGACAGTCGGCGTGTTGTTCTGCTTGTCCTTCTGCCTGCGGCGGTACAGGAGCAGCAGAGCCAGCAGCAAGACCACCAGGATGACGAGCACGACAATGCCGCTGATGGCTCCCCATGACTCCCTCTCGCCAGGAGGAAGAAGGACCATGACGCTCCCCGACTGCTCCGCTGTGTCTGTCAGACAGGAGGTGGAAAGAGAACTCAAGTACAGCTACTAAAGCAGCTTTCATTAACTCTCCCCCTCTGAACACTGAACAAAGAAAGCTGTAGAAGTCACAGAATAAAAAAAATAAAAAATAAAGTGTTTAACCTCTACTTTTCAAGAAAAACGCTGGTCAATGCTCCAATATTCACGGTAAAAACCTGTTTACATCTATACCTTGTTCACAGTCATCTTCGCTTTCACACACACAGTCTCCAGTAAATCTGTCACAGTTGTGGTTGGTCAGACAGGAGCAGGTCTGAGTACAGAACGGGCCAAAGCGTCCTGGACTACATGCTGGAAAAACACAAGGTACAGATCACACCCAGGCATTAGACACATGTATTTAGCCGTTTTGCAAAGATAATAATGCTCCATTTGTGTAGTCATTTTTCACCAGGTTGGGGATAAATAGTGGCAGTGGGTGCAATGCTGAGTAGAAGTACAACTTTATTCCATTTTAAATGTCTACGTGAATTTTGGTTTAAGTTCTGGAGAAATGTTAAGACTGTAGGGCGCCAATGATTAGCTGCTTAATCGATTAGTTGATCAAAAGAACATTAATCCACAACCATCTTAATATTCGATTGATTGTGTCGGGTATTTCTCAAGCAAAAAGACCAAACACTCCCAATTTCACCTTCTCCAGTGTGAGGATTTACCGCTTTTCTTTGTCATATCATGTCTTCACCTTTTGCACTGTTTTATGACATGCTACAGATAAAATGATTCATTGAGAATTTAATCAGCAGTTACATCAATGATGAAAGCAATTGTTAGTTGCAGCAATGTTAAGAGTTTATGTATTTTAAACTAAAACACTTAAGAGGGAATGCAAGCCAACTGTCAATATCTTGGGAATAACAAGTTGCTTTTATACTCATAATACCAGTAAGTTAATAGCACTAAAAGACCCTCTTGGATGTTATGTTGTGATTGATTCCTCGCTCAGCAGTGGCATTTCATGTTAGTCATGGTGACATTGCACTCCAGAAAGAGAAATGCTATACGACGTTGCACTCACGTATGGAGCAGTCAGTAGCAGTCCAGCCAGGCAAACAGTCACAGTGACCGTCCCGGTGGTCGCATGTGGAATTGTTGGCACAGTTGACACACACTTCAGAACACTGTCTGCCATAGTAGCCAGCTGGACAAACTGTAAAACACATAATGTATAGAAATACCTGCAGTAGCATATATTGAGATTGAATGTAGAGAATTTCTGTAACAGTGTTTATGTTTATGTGTTAAATGAGTTTGGATCATTTGTACATGAGTGTATGATTATTGATGTTAATGCCAACCTTGATCACAGTTGGCTCCAGTGTGTCCAGGTAGGCAATCGCACTCTCCTGTCACATGGTGGCAGCGGTACGACTGGCCACATGACGGGCACGACATGCTGCACTGCTCCCCGTACATACCAGCAATGCATTCTGGAGACGACGAGATAAAGGGTGAGCCAAGGCAGACGATGATGTAAATCCAGTACGCGTCTGGTTTCGATTCTGAACACTCACTGTTCTGACAGGTGACTCCCCAGAAGCCCGGGCCACACACACACGCTCCAGTTTCCCTCAAGCACGTGTCACTGTTCGGGCAATGCTTGGAACAGGTGTGGTTACAGTGGCGCCCCCACAGGCCCTCTGAACATTGCTCGTTACAGCGAGAACCTTGAGGAAAGAAGCGTAGATTAATGCATTAGTGATAATAATGCAATAGTACAACACTCTGGGGTCATCTTTCCAGATAATGAGTACTTTAAGACTTTAAGTAAGTCTAAGTTTAGCTATTAGTACTTATGTACATTTACTTAAGTAATATTTTGGATGCAGGACTTTTACTTGTAATGGAGTATTTTTATATTGCAGTATTGTTACTTTTACTTAAGCAAAGGATCTGAATACTTCTTCCAACACTGAACATGATAATATTAACATGAACAAACACAGATTAACAAACTGTTCGCTGTGATGGATTTTCTGTCTTATAGAATTTTTTTAAATGAAAACTAATAGCTGCAGGGAAAGTAGAAAATCAGACCTAAAAACCTTTGGTATAGTTTCAGAAAATACACAAAGTCACTGATGGACCTTTTAGTCAGAGAACTGTACAACCTGAATCAAAGAGAAACAGAGTGGTTTTAAACCTGTGGCTCACTTAGTTCTGTTGGACCAGACCTATCTGTGGTACCAAAGCCAAGCTGGCAGCGGCACCATGGAGGACGTCATCACTTACCCCTCCAACCTGGCAGACAGTGGCACTCCCCGGTGGCAGCTTGGCAGCCGTCGGCATGAACACAATCACACCTCTTCAGGCAGCCTGGCCCAAACGTGCCCATCTGCACATGTGAACAAATGCCAACGGGCAAAGAATTGTCAGGGGAATCTCTTCAGCGTTCGGCCAGCTCAGTGAGAGTCAGACAAAATACTACACTGGCAACGTGTTGTCGTATAGACAGCCTGGTGGGTTGGCATGGCAAAGACGAGAGGGGCACATGTCCAAGACACAGATTAAAGCATACAGAAGGTGAGGTAAGGGATGAAAAGCCTGACAACATTTCTACAGACTGTAGAATTATCACCCTTATGATTTGTGCTTTAGTCTTATCAAAGATAGTTCATGTTTCTACTCAGCTTGACAGAGAAGGAACATATAGTGCATTTTCTAATCTTCTGCAGTTAGTTTTATTTTAAGTGGCATCAGTTTTCATGCAATGCTGTGGCTCGAGTCCAGGCCATTTTCTGTTGGCTTGGGTCACGAAGTAGTGAGGGTGGATTGACATGTTAAAACTGATCTTAACATTATGGCATTGCACCTTAATTTGTACTTTGCACTTCCTTTTCTTTAATTTTTTCTACTTTCATTTATCTTAGAATATGTATATATAGTATATTTATATTTCCTATGTGTATCTTCATCACAAAATGTCTTCCAGGATTAATCATTTACCTTCCTTTTTTTTGTGGTTTACCCATTTCTGACAGACAAGAGTCTTTAAAACCAAGTTTACCCACCTTTTCATTTAACAAACTGGTGGTATAATCTACTCCCTGCGCAGAGTGATTTATGGAAATAAAGATTTTTGTATTTGTATTCAAGGTTGCATGTATTGTCTTGTACAAGAGAAAATGTCTTGGATTAAAGGAATCACGGTATAAAAAACAGACATGTCACAAAAAGACACTTTTGTTTTGGTCTGACATTAACTGATGGATCTTTTAATTTCAGTGTGCCCACTCTCTTAACCACTTCATATGCATATTTACCGAGCACGGTTGGTCACAGTGCGCCCCCTGCCAGCCGGCTGTGCAGGTGCAGGATCCATCTGCAGGATTACATTTTGCCCCGTTGGTGCAGTGGCAGGTGGCGTTACATCCTGGGCCCCAGGTTCCCTCAGAGCAGGGGGTGGAACAGTCTGGCGCTCGCCAGCCTGCACACACACGAAGGACTGTCAGCCATGTTTGATTGGTAACATTGTTGATAGAAAGGTATTTCACCAATTTTGCTCTATTCATACATCCACCAGTCTGTCAACAGGTCAAGTGTTGACTGTCAGACATTTACTCTTTAACAGTGACCATCTGTGTGAATTCTTTTACCTTCTTTGCAGAAGCAAGTCCCCTCAATCGACGAGCAGTCGACAAAGTTTTCACACGAGCACTCCAGGGAGCAGTTCTTGCCATAAGTGCCACTTTTACATGGACTCTCACAGTGAACACCCTGCAATAAGAAATAATATTAACTTCAATAATAAACCCAGAAGGCAGATAATGTGATATAAACATATGGTAAAAATAAGTCTGAGAGCTACCAGCACAGAAAGGGAAAAGAAAACCTAATTGATTAATTAACTTGATTTATTCATCAATCCACGGATTCCTAGCTAAATCATGCGAAACTCCACCACTCACCGTGAACCCGGGGGCACAGTGGCAACGGCCGGTGGCACTATCACACACCCCTCCATTCACACACAGACACGGCTCCAGGCAACCATGACCGAAGAAACCGTGAGCGCAGGTCTCGTTACAGAACAGACCTGCCCACCCTGGCTGGCATGTGCACTCTCCTTTCATTGGGTGGCAGCTGGATGATGAAAAAAAAAAAAGAGGTAAATAGATAAATCAATAATAAACACACAATTTGGTCAGTGACAATGGTGAGTCAGTATGGATCAGTCCAGTTCTACCACATATTCTTATAGTAATTTCTGACAGGCAGCGCTGTTCTGAAATCAGAAATTATCTCAGCGGTTGAAAAAACAACTCTGCAGGTGGAGCCACTGAATCTGTGGACAATTTAGCTAAGCTAATTAACAAACATGCACACACCCACACAGGTGTTTTCAATTATCACAGTCCCCCCTTCCTACTGCTACGTATTAGCCACTCCAGTTAACGAACCTGCTGGCGTTCAGTATCATGAATGGGTGAAAATAATTCCCAGTTACCTAACGTTAACCGTATTCAGGGGGAAACCGTGTTCGTCTGCAGTTAACAGAGTCAGCCAACTCCTAGTCATTTCATGGACACAGGAGACAACAAGGAGCTCATCGGGCCCACAGGCACCAGGTGGATAAGCCTTACGGAGGTACGATTTATGATTTTATTGGACTTATTTTTAAACAGAATGCTTCACGCTTACAAGAGAAATGTCTTGATCAAGATTTGATTTTGTAAAACGCCTTCGATAAAAAAGCAGCACAAATCTGAAACCCTACAGTTAACCTGTGTTAACCAGCCAGGACTTGCTTCTAAGGAGTGAGTGAGCTGTGGTTGAAATGGGCTACCAGTAGCTAGCTAATTGTGTCCCTTTGGCTCCACTCACTGAGGTATAGATCAACCAGACTTTTATTATTTCTGCCTCCAGAGTAGCACTGCCTCAAGAGAAATGTTTGCATAGCTTAAAGCCCTTCTTCTCCTCCTGACAACACCCACTCACCTGAGTGTGTGTTTGTCCTGGCAGAGGCACGTTCGTTCACAGTGCATGCCGTACTTGCCGGGTGCACACATCCTGTCCCTGCAGTGTGGACCACTGAAGCCCGGCTCGCATAGGCAGCCCCCATCGATGTTGTAGCAGCGCGCACCGTTGGCACAGTCGCACACACCTTTACAGTCCTGCCCGTAACTGCCTGCAGCACACTCCTCATTACACCTGCCGGCAGTAACAGACAGCTATATGGATACATAGAAGAGCTGGACAAATGGAAAGTACGACACACTCTGTTGTTGTTCTGTACATGAACCACAAACCAAATCTAAGCTCCCATTTTTGTATTGCGGTTAGCCAGTCATGACGTTAGCCAAGGCCGTATTCATCTGTCTCTGGCGGTGACCAGAAATCATGCAATCTGACGTCAGTAAAATGCACATGCTCATGTTAACCAACCCAGCTGGTCAGTGGTGCTTTAACACCAAAGGAGATAAAGTGTATGAGGAAGACAAAGTGGTTATAAGAGGTTGACCGACCAGATAACTTACCGTTTTGGTTCTTCATTTAAAGAAAGAAGCTGCCCTTTGAAATGAATGGACCTATAAGATGGCCCCATGCACAAGGACCGTCAAATACAGCCACATAAAACAGTTGCACATACACACCTGTTGCCAGTGAAACCTTTAGCGCACAAGCACTGTCCAGTTTCGGGGTGACATTTGCCCCTGTTGTGGCAGACGCACACCTCAGTACAGTTTGGGCCGAACCTTCCCTCTGGACATCGCTCCGTGCAAACTGCACCCTGCAGAGTGAAAGCCAAGCAAACACAGATGCATCATTGCAGAAACTGGAATGAGACAACATTGTGACCTTTAAAAAAAGATTTACTCGGGAAAATAATCGGCGAGTTTGCCCTCTGATGGGATCACAGTAATGTCTCCTCTCATGCATGTCTTCCAAAAAACCAAGAAGACGTTTTCGCATTGGTGGAAAAGCTTGCTGTTGCACATCTCCACAGATGACACGTTGCTTTCAAAAAGTCTTCAGAAATAAGTCAGTGTTAAGAAAAACAGACTGCTTCTTCAGAATTAGGAGCCAGCTGGAATACAACACGAGGTATAATTCAAAATCTGGCAACCTCCCACGAATAACACGAAGGTTAGCGTCAGTGCAAACATGACAACGTACCGTCCATCCATGGGGACAAGCGCAGATCCCTTTGCCCTTGCAGATACCACCGTTCTGGCAGGGGCATCGTGCCTGGCATTTCCTGGGACACGACTTCTCACAGCTGGGGTTGGGGAGATGGAGTTGATGCTTAATAACAGGTTAATGGGCCACTTGCGTCAAAAACATTTACTTGAGTAAATGTTTTTGTTCTTCAGTAAAAGTGCACAAAATACGAATTTTTATGGAATTGATTACTCAAGCATCAGCACAAACAGTGGTATAAAGCAACTAAGTACATGTTCTGAAGTACTGTACTTACAAAAAAAGTCAAAAATTAAAGGAACACTTCAAAAACAAATCATCTCAATGGGAAAAAATAAATCATGCTGCATATCTATACTGATATGGACTGGGTAATGTGTTAGCAACAAAAGGATTCCCCCTTTTTTTGATGGAAGTGAAAATTACCAACCTACAGTGGGCTGAATTCAAAGACACCCCAAAAATCAAAGTGAAAAAATGATGCGGCAGGTTAGTACATTTTGCTGAAATGTCATTGCAGCAACTCAAAATGGTGCTCAGTAGTTTGTATGGCCTCCACGTGCTTGTATGCTGCCTGACAACGTCGGGGCTCCTAACGGGACGATGGATGGTGCCCTGGGGTATCTGCTCCCAGATCTGGACCAGGGCATCACTGAGCTCCTGGACAGTCTGAGGTGCAACCTGGCGGTGATGGACTGAAACATAATGTCCCAGAGGTGTTCTATTGGATTTAAGTCAGGCGAGCGTGGGGGTCAGTCAATGGTATCAATTCCTTCATCCTCCAGGAACTGCCTGCATACTCTCGCCACATGAGGCCGGGCATTGTCGTGCACCAGGAGGAACCCAGGACCCACTGCACCAGCGTAGGGTCTGACAATGGGTCCAAGG
>JAVQJF010030655.1:0-14024 GCA_036023855.1 Gadopsis marmoratus | reverse complement strand
TCAGAGCTCGTGCCGGTGTGGAGAAGGAACTCTGACATGATGCGATGATCGATTAATATGATCACTTGCTGTGTGATGATCGCACAGCAAGTGATCATATTAAGTAGGTCAAACTGAGCTTCGCTAGCGGCACTTGTCTCCTTTGGACTGACAGAAACCTTCTCGCAAAGCCAGTGTTAAGGGGAACTGCGCGACTTTGTAGGCGGGCTGTAGGCTGCCCACCCATTCAGAGCGCAAGTTCGAAACAGTACAGAAATGTATGCATTCTGTGACATAAAAAAAAAAAACATCTGAGTTTTTGACTGGGTGGGCAAGATGGTCTGATAAACTCTTCTTGCATTATACAGCCTCCCTCTAAACTGTAGCTCAACCCTGGCTGCAGGGTATTTGCCATTACATTAGGATGGAAACCTGTCAGGTCAGTCACTGAGGTTATCAATGGGGACCCTGCTTCAAATTTCCCCAACATTTTGCGTCAAGACTGACCTTCTCCAAGGCCTGCAGGCCATAACTCAGTCACCAGAATCACACCCACAGCCCTGCCCAATCACCTGGACTCAAATTTCAAGACTCCGTGTGCTTCCTAGGGTGCTATCAAGCCTAGATGAAATCAAAAAGAGAGGACCCCACTTTCGCTTGTGTTTCCAACCATCCTTCCCGACACCCATGTCCACTTGCACACGTAGATACACACACTTACGCATTCATGCTTCTCCAGCTTATTGTGACGTCAAGAAATTCAATTTCCTGGTACATCATCTTCCATACATACATATCTCCTCTCCCCCTCTTTTGCTTTGTTGAATCATTCAGTGGAGAGCCACGAACAGAGCCTCTCATCACCAAGTCTGCACTGGTTCACAGCTTTGCGAGGACTATTGTTGGCTTGATTAATTCTTCCAAGACATCACTGCAACATATCAGGCCAGTGTTGGGGCCAGTTATAATTGACTTAATTCACGTCATTTGAAAGTGTAGCTCACATTATAATCAATACCTCAATGATGTACTTTATAACACATTAAAAACTAATTAGATTAGGCAATCACCAGGAAATCACATGCAATCTGCATCTGCCACACTAGCAGTGTGTGGGCTCTAGGGATAACAATGCACGTCCTCCACTTTAGTCCAAAGTACATCTTCTTCATATGCTTCACACAAACACATCAGCAAAAAATTAAGCAACACTTAACATTCGAACACAGTTTCAGTGGCTTCCTCTATGGTACATACTGTATTTGCTTTTGCAAGATGGCAACCTCAAAGGGCATTTCAGTGGAATTGACATTTACACACTGACTGTATCTGTGAGTTGTACCGTGCTGTGTCACCATAGCCTTGGCAGCAAGCAGGCAAGGTACAAACGCCTAAAATAATGTGATCAAAGAAAAGCAATAGCATGCAGCTTTAGCGTCTTACAAAATCCCAATTTACTCGCCTGTCTAAGGATCAGATTATTTTGCCCAAATGTGATACAGTTAAGTCAGAAAGAAGGCAAAAAATGGAGTGCAGCTGACAGCAACCATTTTAGGAGCCTGGGAGCAGACAGCGTGGGAGGAAAATGTGACTGCGAAAAAGCCTGATTAAGGCCACAGACATTGGTTAATTGTGTAGGAGTAACAAATAACCACAGAGCGCTTATCAACGCTGTTTACAAGCCACTTTTACTGCTTGTGTAACCATGATACTTCAACTGGGGCAGCAAAACCTCCAGCTTGTCAAAATGTTTGGACCAAATTTATATGGCTGAAGGGGCTTTTGCTGCCAAATGTGAAGTAATGTAATGGGTTTGGTTGGGTCCTAGCTTAAAGTCTTGAGGCTGGCCAAAGCAGAAGAAAGGCCTGGCTTCTCTGTGGTAATTAAGATCCCTGCAAACAGGAGATGGAGAGGTAACAAAGCGGGCCCCCTCCGGCCAATCACTATTTAAAACTTCAGCTCAAAAGCCCCCAGCACACCGTCTCATCAGAGGTGTAAAGATAACATTCACAATGAGGGATAAAATAAATGAAAATCACATTTCTTCTCCTGGCTAAAATAAGGAAAAAGAGCAAGGTAAAAACAAGGGATTAAAGAGCAATAATCCACAGCTTGCTCCTTGGGCTGGCAGAGCTACAAACTGTCTCTCCTCACTAACCTTAGATCAGTACGGCAGACTGCTACCCAAGGGCACACCTTCTCCACACAGCAGCTTTCACTTTGTCGTACATTAGTATCGTTAAAGTGGAAATAGGTTTTGACTCTCTTTCTGCAGCTTTCTTTGTTTAGGTCAGACTCACATTGTGGTGGACATTTTTAAAATCTGAAGTGCCTTAGCATGATGTGTTTATGAATCGATATGTGATACAAGGTTCATGATTCAACGCAACTACAATCAAAGGTGCTCAATTAAAGCAATAGCAGCAATGTAGGACTGCAGAATTCTGATAATTTGCTCAGTCATACATGATTGCTAGAACATAAAAACATGAATCACAATACAGTATATTGTCAATTATTTCATTTGAGTTTCTAACAAATTCATCATGACAACCTTAGATGTTGATGTGTTTCTAAGCTTGCACCACTAGCCCAAGTGAGCCAAAACTAATAATAACACAGAATAAAAAACATTGATGCAGCTTTAATTTATCTGTTTGTGTCCAGAACTGAGCAGCAAAAATCTTTTGTTTTGAAATATTCATGATAGAGCCCTTTAGCTGCAACCACCACAAACTTTGTTTCAGTTTCATGTAAACTGCTCTAATTCACTCTAAAGCAGCACTCGTTTCCCCTGTTGTATCTTTTTACTCCTGCGGGCCTCATTCCATTTGTGATGTTGCATCTTATATCGACCCCTGAGACATAGCGAAATCATATAATACACATAACTCACAGCTACATGACCTCCAGTGTCAGTATAGGGACTGAAAGACAGAATATCGGATAGCCTTCTCAGTCACTGCAGCAGTAGGTGTGTCTCCTGCTGGGTATTAAGATTAGACAGCCCATGCTTTCTGGTGATGATAAACCCAGCTGTCTTTCCAAAGGGAAAAAAAAAGCCTGCACACAAATCCTATCTTTAAATCCTCGGCTGATTGCCAGTCTCCCTAAAAAAACACGAACACAGGCTCGAGTTCCTTGATTAATCAAAATCTGGGTGTGACCCTCTAATCCCACTGCTGTGTAAAACCTATAGAGGGAGAAAAACGCTGTCTTTATAAAGTTATTATTAATTGCTTGATGAAGAATTTAAAGCTTTTTAAAAAGGTGGCAGGATTGGTCTGCAGCTTTAAATAGGGCTGCAATAAAGCCGTCTACATGCTTACTTACACACACCCCAAAGCTATTTGGCTACTCAAATCTGCCTGTCCTTCATTTGCCTGCTTTTGGATCGGAACATAAAAAGCCCTGCCTTTGAAGTTGCTCTTATCTGTCTTTATGACTTTGTGAATGATGGGAGATGGACTAACATGCACAATACATGTCTGATTCATTGAGTCAATCCAACCATTGTTCACTTGCTTGTTAAAGATGAAACATTTTTCATTCTCTTAATAATTAACTGTTTTAATATCCAATCTAGAAGCACGATATCATGTATGACAATCAAAGAGGCATGTCAGTTCCACTTTCATAAGATTGGGGAACTCACAAAAGACAGATTTAAAAAATTAAAGTAGCACCATTTCATTAGACCCTCCCTGTCTTGTAAATGCCCACGTCTTTCCAAGTGCACTACCCCAATTTGCCGAGCCGAGAAAACCCCTATGACAGCTTCAGGATTGTTTTTTTTCTCAGACTTGATAAAGTTCCTATACAGCAACTGTTTTCACAGGCTGAGAAGTATTTTATGACATACATGTGTTGTTTCTCTAAAAAAAAAGCAACTCAAGACCAGCTGAAAATCTTTTTCTGTAGTGCTGGACCTGTAGTACTTTAACTTCTCATCTTGCTGCAGTGACGTAGACGTGAACACCACTCAACCAGAAAGTGCAGTGAAACTCTGCTTTTCAGCCTGGTATTAAGTTACAGTTTAATACCAGATACAGTACTGCTAACTTGCTTTTGAAGGAGAATAGGACAGGAAGTAGATTATTAAACTAAAATTAGACTCTAAATGAAAAGAAACAAATCCCAGATCCCAGTTAATGCCCAGGCTAGATAAGAAATATCTGAGAATAGTGCTTGGTAGTTATGCAGTTAATTATTATTCGTTAATAAAAAGGTTTGCTAAAAGGCTTGCTCTGTTGAGAACATTTCATCATTTAATTTTCACAGTCAGACAACCTTCAAACTACCTTTGCTGTCCACTGCCACTATCATTAAAGAGCTCCTCCAGACATGTTTTAACATGTATACAACTTGCTCTACTTTGAATAATAATTTGTACCTGATATGTTCTCAAAAATTTGTTATCTTGTTAAAATCTTTGAAATTACATCTGCTTCTTCACCTTCACTAAAAATCCACAATCTATACATAGAGGACAACAGATTCACTATAAAGTCTATTCCCAATGTATGTGTGCTGAAGGTTTCCACATCACACTTTTGCAAGTTGAACACTGGACCAGGATGGGCTTCCAAGCACTTTGTGATGTCACAAATCATGCTTGTAGGCCCGCTGTAGGAACAAGAAGAAAAACATATTTTTGAGTGAAGGGGAATTTTAATATAATGCAGCCTGACAAATAATATACTGTATACAGTACAGCAGTGTATTCTGCAGAAATATTCACCATCTCTGCTTTTCGTGACATTCAAATGTTCAAAGTTAAAGATGTTTCTATGGGAACAATATATCACCAATTATCAGGATCAGAAATGAAGCCGTATCAGACTAATGCTTGTGAGCATGAATGACACTAGATGATGCTGCCGGGCCACTGGGAACACTTAAAGTAATGTGTTCAGCCCACGGTGAGAACACCATCCCACTGATTAGTTCATTAATGCTGAATCCAGTGGGACGCACATAGGAGGCCTGTTCTCCTGCATACTGCCTGCTGAGACCCAGTGATCCAGAATCTGTTGCAGGGCTGGAGACATCTTCTGAGAAGTGAATTTTCATTATGATTTTAAAAATGGGAGATGAGGGGGACGGCTCGATTATGAAGTTTCAGTCTTGATCCGCATACCATATTAAGAAATCTTTTCACAGTCACATAATTTCACCCCCATCCCCGCCATCGGAAGCCCTGCCACCATCTGAAATGCTGCTGAGCTTGATTTCCAGATTCACACCCGCTCTTCAAATTCAGTCAAACTTATTTTACTCCTTGTAGGATTTTTGAACGGCTGCATCCCTCACTGCTAACTCCCCAGGGACCTGGCAATCTCTGCAGCAAACACATCCCTGAAGCTCTGCTTTTACACACATGGCATTTAGTATTCCACACATCAACACACACAGCAGCAGGCCGTGATGTTTGCTGGAGGCGTGGGGCACAGCAGTTCCAGGCAGGTCAGATGAGAGGCAGAGCTGAGCCTTAAGTTATTTATTAGCAATGTGTATGTTCTCTCTTTATTATCCACAACCTGCACAGCAACACAACTTCTAGACAGAGCTGTATATACACTCAGAGTATGTATTTCATTTAAGTTTGAACATTAGTCAATAAAATGTCAGAAAATTGTAAATAATGGCCATCACAAGTTCCCAGAGCCCAAACTGGCGTCTTCAAATTCAGTGCAAGAAGGTGGAACCATTTGGCATTTTTGCTTGGTAAATGACTCAAATGATGAGTTGATTATCAAAATCTTATTTTCAGTATTTTCTACTTCCCCTCCAAACAAGCTGACATATAAAAAGTCCTCTGCTTGAATAACAATTTGTGTCTGGTGTCTTTTTTCCACAAAATGTTCAATTACCTAATTAAAGATTTTTCAAATGACATCTATTCTTTCGCCTATTGACAAATCCAGAATTTATATCACTATGCATACTGGACCACGATTGGCTCCCAAATGTTAGAGATTGGGAAACATGAAATCAAATCCTGCTCTGTTTACTGATGGGGAGACAGCCTCAAGGAACAGTTGACTTCACTCTAAGACAACAGAGTGGAGGAGGGACCTGTGCAGCTGCAGGGTACACTGTATTCCATCTGCATTTCAGCTCAGAGCTCAAAGTAATTTACATTTTCATAATTGCAGATTAGAGGTCCATTTGAAAGGAAATAAAATGCTTTGCCCCCAAATGTTCCCCTTTTGTATTTTACATATTCATCACTCCATTTCTAAGGTCTGTAGAAAGAGAAAAGCTGTCCTGTGAAGAAAAACATGTCTATCTCCCTCAGCCACACTAAATTAAATCACACTATAAATAAGACTAGTGAGCGCTGATACTATTACAAATACTGCCTGGCTCCACACATATGAGGCTCATGTTTAAATGTACAGTTTCATTCCAAAGCTATATTTACAGTTGATAGGTAATATACCTTTGAGCTCAAGAAATTCACTGAAAATCTAAAATTATATTTCAAAAAAGGTCATCCAACTGAAACTGAGGGAGATTTTGAAGATTATCTTGTAACACAGGCTGTAACATAATCTGATTTAGGATAACAATATTTCATTGAAATTCCCAGCAATGTCCTCTAAATATGGTAAAGCATTTTGTGGGAGCAGATGTCAGATTTTTCAAACATGGATCTCACTTAAATCAAATATGGGAGAGGAATGACTTTGCGTGGGTGCTTACAAGTGTGCGTGTCTCAAGTGGAGGGGGTTAGCATCACCTTCCTTCCATTTATCCTTCTACTCGCTGTCAGTGTTATAGTAAGAGAAATACACACACACGTTTTGCTAACCGTACCGTTTATCTCCCCCATAAAGAAAATTTACAAAACACACACACAGTCCCAAAATTTCCCCCACACACTCCAGTAAACCTCCAACAAATCAAAAATGCCTGTTCGCATAATCCAATATAACAAATGTCAATTACCTTTGCTGATGAGAAACAGTTTGCAGTGACATTTGTCTATAAGCTGGCACAACAAAATACACCCATGTGCATGCATTCACAAACACAGCCTGTTGTGTTGGCTGGTGTGTAGTGTAATCTCTCCAAGGGGTGATGACACATGTGCTGCCTGTCTGTCAGGCTTCCCGTGGGAAACTAGAAACCAGTACAGTGCCATGGGTCAGTTGGAATAAATGAGGCTTATGGGGCCAAAGCTACCAAGGCTTAACTATACAAGTACAGTAAATATCTCTGGGTATTTAGACCACAGTAACAAGGACATGCAGCTGTGCCAATGCAACTGTTGACTGTGTGTGTGTGTGTGTGTGTGTGTGTGTGTGTGTGTTAGATTTAAGCATGCATCTGTATGAAACCCAATCTAGATATTGGCTTTTGTGGGGGTATGAGTGGGTGGATTCAGCTAACACGTGCGCCCCTTGCTTCAGACAACCGTTGGGACTGCTCACTCAGTTGCCATGCTATGTACGGAGGGAAAGCAATGCCTGCAGAAGTTGGCTTGCCTTGTGTCACATTCCCAGCCACTCTTATTCTAAGTCCCGAGAACTGTGGCCTGCATGTGTGGCCACTGTCAGGAGCTTCAAGAGTTATGACTCAAAGAGGTGACAGACAGACTCGTTTGGCCCGTTTCAGCAGCCTGTTTTCGGATCAACCTGAGAAACTCGGGGAATCTGTCGCATCCAGTGTATGGGAAACTTAACTTTTACTGATGATACACAAACACACAGAAGCAGAATGAAAAAGTCATATGAACACAAAGCCCTGACACAAGAAGCCAGACAAATCACTGACCTTAATGTCCATGCCTTAATGCACAATGACCCTTCATCATCTATGGATATTTATCTGCAAGCACCATCTGCAAGCTACCTCCATCCACACCAGTGAGGTCAGTCCAATTCTTTTCTCACTTCCTGTAGGAAGCCGAGGTTGAGCTGGGAGTGGACAAGCACACACATACAAGCTGCTCTCCAGAGAACTTAGGAATCCCAGCAGACACAATATAGGCATTTTAAATCAGGGATACAGTACATATTAAACACACAAACAGAGGCAGCAGCATGGTGAGTAGACTTGCCTTGTGTTTGGGGTTTGACTAATATGGATTTTTCAAGGCCAGACCTGAGACCAACGATTGAGGACTGCAGCTGATAATAAGTGATCTGAGGTAGGCATGAATATCAATGGAAACCACAAGAAGAGGAGTCAGAAAACATATGCTAAGTAACAATTCCTTGGATAAATTAAGGTTAAACACACATTCACACCATGCTATGTACAGTCATGTTGCTTGCTTGCAGGCAGTGTTGGCAGTTACTGGTGGATCAGCGGCTTGCCTGCCTTCTGGTCCTGGTGATATTTACAGTACAACACTCACCTGCCTTGCCAAAAACCACAGATTAAATGTGATGGGCAAACATGGTCATTTTCACAACTCAAGCATGTGCTTCCTGCTAATCCACTTAATCATATATAACTAACCCACAATATCTGGAGTACAATGGAAATCATTATGTAAACAAACCTCAGATACGTTTCTGACTGACAGCAATAATAATGTATTTTCACATTCAGAAATTAGTCACAGCAGCAAATATATCAACAAAGGCTGCAGAGTCATGCTGAACTCGCTGACGCAGCCAGCATCAAGCCGCAGCAATTTCTTATTGGGTTTTAAATCCACTTCTTGTTGCCGGATGCTTGTCTGCCCCTGCAGGACCCATCAGCCTAATGAACTGTTCATCAATCAGTTTAAATTTACACACACACACGCACACACACACACACACACAGGCCCCGGCTGGTACAGAGGTTGGCAGAGATGGATGATCTAACTGGTATAATAAAACAAGGGGGAGATGTCCGCACAAATTCCTTCTCCATTACAGCCAAAGCTTCAAGTCACATACCAGAAGACAGTTAAAGTTTTGGGAATCATCCCTGAGAGTTGCCAGAAATTGCCAAAATGTGATGAAATGAAGAAGAGTCAAATAAACAAATAAACAAATACACAAATACACAAATAAACAAAGCCTAATATTGTGTGCTTTTCTGGGAAAGCAGAACAGACATTTCTAGTCAGATGTTGCAAAGGTTTGGAATAACAGTGTGTATGTGCATTATTTAATTGGGAAATTATCATTTCATTACAGATGAAACCCAAGTTTGTCAGAACGTTTTTACTATGAATGGGACAATACATTACAATTGACCTTTTTCTTAATATTGTGGGAATCTTCCGTTCACTCAGAACATAACACATTTAACCATTAACATTTAACTTAACTATTCTGTTGACAATTATGTCTTGATATGTAAAAGACAGTCTTCAGTCAATGGCACCAAGTGTCAGACACTCAAAATGATTATCATGATGATGGAAACCATGACGTTGCTGTAAGATTGGTAAGATTTTACCAATGGTAAGATTTTAAAATGTGCAGTTGTGCGAGTGTCATCAGTGAAGTAAAGCTAGCTAGTTTACCCTGTAGTTTTGAACTGGAGTGGTTGTTGTTATTTTTGACTGTGGCCCCAATGTTAAAAGTAAAATGTAGTCTAACAGTAGCACAAGTAGGGAAGACAGCAAATTGATTCAGTAGTGTCAATTATACAGCAGTAACCCACCTAAAGATAGCTAAAGCTGGCTAACATTTGTCACCATAAGCTAACAGAAACAAAGCAGCTCTGGCGAGCTCTTAAACACTTTCAGCATCACTACTCAACACGCTCAACAAATACGATGGTTCTGTGGCATTGTAAAGCCAGAACACGCGCTCTCCCTCCTGTTTTCTTTCTGTGAAATATCACGTCTCAAGCAGAATATGTGATTAGCCAAACAGCTAATGCTCACACTATTTGGTCACTTGGTTCACCTAGTACATTGCATTATAAAGTAATACTGGAGAAAAGGTTTTGAACTCCGTTAGCAGTGAGAGCGGCATTAGATCAGTCCAGTCCAGCCATGCAGTAAACTAAAATAATATCATTGACTCTTTCAATTCACCTGCGACAGTAAGTTAAATACACCCAGAGTTAATAATAAACTCAGAACATTCATTACACACCCACGAGAACTGAAATCCCCTTCTTTCAGCTCCAACACGAGCTCAGCCAAACCAAATCTCCAGCCTTAACACCTCGGACTATTTCATTTGGAGAGATCTGGCCTTCCACTCACCTCTAACAGATTTGACATCATGAAATAAGTCATTATTTGACTTTCCTTAAAGACAATACTATAGAATATTGAAAGACAGAGTTGGAATATGAAATTCTTAACCTTAAGTGATTGTCCATATGCTGCTTATAATGCTGTACTTTCCAAATCAATACAGCTGCAAACAGATGTGGAAAGAGATTGAATCTTGTCAGGTGTCAAAATGGCGGCACGCACAGATGCTGTGGTTCAGAGCTCTTCCATTCAGTGTTTCATTCTTGCACTGAATGGGATTGCATACAAATTCGTTGTTCTTGTTGTATAATGACAAAGATTCTGATTCTGAATTCACAGTCAGATTGAATACATATTTAGTACAAAAAACCATGGTGCACTGTGATGAAGGGCTTAAAATGTTGCAACAATGTCTCAGCGTGCAAGGTGAATGCTTAAAATATGCAGCTTTGGTTTGAATAAAATAAGAAACCAACACACAGCTTTGTTTAGAGTTTCTAAAAAGCATGAGAGCCTTTGTTTAGGAATCTGGGTGAAACACTGCTGCCTCGCAGGATTTTCAAAGTGTAGTAGACACATTTTTTTTTTTTAAAAGTATGGTGTATGTGTTCCGTGTGTATGTGCATGGCCTCAAACTCTGAAGGGAGGTTTCTGGGGTGTGGCGGTGGGCTCCATAATAGCTTGGCCTCCACAGCAGCCCACATGCCTGGATGCATTATGACAGACTAGGCCTGGGACTAAACATGCTCTCCCACCACTGTCCAGATGTGCTTCCCTGTGGGTCTTGATCTGATGCCTACCATTGTAGGTAGAAAACAGCTATGGTTGGTTAGCACAGGAGTGCATGTATCTTTATGCTAAGCTAAGCGTCTCCTGCCTCTTATTAAGTGGACAAATATGAGAACTGCATCTAACTCTTTGCAAGAAAGGGAGTAAGTGCATTTCACAAAATTTCAAATTAGGTTAAGACATTTCCTAACAGACACAACCTTCTAATCCCATTTTTGTGCTCTAAAGCAAATTTCCCAACAAACACAGGCATTCTATATAATGTAAGATCCAGTTAAGTCCTAGCAGAAGCTGCCAGTCTGGTTGTTTCTTTGCAGTAAGTAATTTTCTTTCTTTGCAGTAAGTGCACATAGTAATGTGTGAAAATGAATGTGGTAATGATTTATTGATGTCAAAATACAAGCAGCAACTTTAAATTCACTCCACTGAAAATGTAAATCAGTCATAAGGATTTAAACAGAAGAACTGAATTAAATTAGAGCATCTTTGGATTTGAGAGGCTTTGCAGGGCATAAAAAAAAATCCATCTTGGGACCTTTCAAAAGAATCTCCTTCCTGAATTGAATGGATTTAACATGAATTAACCCCATCTCCAATGTCTTTGTGTCTGCATTGCACTGATGTGTGTGTGTGTGTGTGTGTGTGTGTGTGTGTGTGTGTGTGTGTGTGTGTGTGTGTGTGTGTGTGTGTAACAGGCTAAAGTGAAGAATTTGAAAGAGACCAAATTGTCCTTCACTTCAAGCTCAAACCTGCACCATCACCCTCCCCCTTCTTCCCCTTCTTAGCTGGCCCTCTTCCTCCATCAGGAGCCTCGGAGCTGACGTAGGTGCTTTCACTAAACCTCCCTGAAGAAGCCCCCCCTCTCCTCCTTGTCTTCTTCCTCCTCTCTTCTACTGAAGGAACTCATCAGTGGCCCCTTCACGCCTGCCGGAATATTAATTATATACTGTCAAACGGGGATTTTTTATCCAGCAAGGGGAGGTGATCTAGATCAGCTGGGAGACTGGTGGGAGGCTGAGCGCGCACACGCACCCACATACACTGAAATGCATAAACTCACAAATCTACATGTATTAACATCCACACACACACTTTTTCAAAAGCAAGAGTAAGAATACTTTGTGTGCAAAAACACACAAACCATATACAGTACATTTGGATTTGCGTGCTTGTACATAGGGAAGCAGGCACACTCATTTACATGGGCTCAGAGTGAGAAAAAGCGGGCAGGGAAACCTCTGAGGAGATGGAGTATGGTAGCTCTGTGATATTATAGTTCCCTGTTTGAAAAGCTGTGGGGTTCAGGATGAAATGTGTGATTATCCGCAGGTCCATTCGCAACCTTTCAAAAAAAGCACAAAAGACCCATAGATATTGATCTCCACGCTCAGTAGGCCGCAATCATGACACGTCAGTACGGCCAAGGGCTCCACGTCCTACATGCTGCATAGGGAACAAAAAGTCCCATTGAAGTTCCAAGGTTCAACAAGACAAGACAATGATTCCTTTTAGCAACAGAGGCTGGCAGCACTGGGCAGAATCCCACCAGTGTTCTCTGGGAATTTGGGAACAAAGCAGGGACCGACAGAGAGAGATGGTCAATAAACTGGGTTGACCTGTCTTCAATGAAAAGTTCTGTAGCTCCAGCGTACAGCAAGTCACAGTACAGCACGGCATGGCAGCACACGTTCAATCTAGCACTGAACGGTTGCATAATTGATATTACAGCTGTGTTAGTGTTTTACGGAGATCATCAATATAACATCAAGTGCCAAGTCACACGCCACTGCCCAGCGAGCCTTGCTTAGCTGACAAACTTGTTGCCAATGGACAGATGTAAATATAGGTCGCTGATGTTAAACCCTCACAGACAGGGACAGTTACAGCGCCCAGGCTCCACCAGTGATGCAGACTCAATTCAGCACCCATTCCTTCCAAGGTAGCATTTCTGGACCAGCTGACTGAAACACAAAAAAGGGATGGATAGCAGTTAGAAAGGCTTGGGCTAAAAATGTGCCCTGTGGCCAATGTATGTGCCATGCAACATACAGGGAATTGTATCACAACTGATTATTCCACATGTGAGTGGATAGCTTTATTTTGGGTTGGTGGAGTTCAAGGGTTGAAGAACCAAAATGTCAGCGTGTCTGGTCCAGATCAGATCCGCCAAAGTCTTGTTACATTTTGAAAACAGACAAATGAGTTTGCAAAGAAATGTAAATTGACCGTTTGCAAGGACCATCTCATCACAGCTTACAGCAGCAACCATAAGTAGGCATAGCAGGCCTGACGAGCTTCTCCACATGCCTAAGCGCTACACATGGGGCTCTATAAAACAAATACTTGGACTACACAGACAGTTTTCAGAAGCGTAAGGAATTTTACGCGAATTTTTATCTGCTCTAATGTAAGCTGCAATGGTTAGCATGTCCAACTGACTAGCTTACAACCTACAGAGCAAGCATCACGTCCTGTGCATATTTACCCCTTTTTTTATAGGATTCTTGTTTTCAAAAAAGCTAAAACAATCTAAACCTTTTCAATCACCTCAGGAAGCTAAAATTAGTTTAATTAGCTAGTTAGTTACAGCTTATAAAGTATATGGTCAACAATGACTGAACTCAAGTACTTTTTGTTTCAAAAATGACTCAATTGTTTTCTGTGGTAAATCTGCCACTGACATCAAAGTCAGTCAACTTTATTGTCAATCATCTGTGTGTGAGGTACAGACAGGGAGATCGAAATGCCATTTAACGCAAACCGCGGAGATAACAATAAAAATATATAAGCAATATATAAATAGTATATACATATGAATATACATATATATTTATATATACATGTATATGTATATATATATATACACATATATATACACACACACATATGCATACATATATATATACATATACATACATATGCATACACATACACATACATATACATACGTATATACACATATATATATATACATATATACACATACATACACATACACATATATATATGTATATATGTATATATATACACATACATGTGTATGCATACATACATGCATGCTCATACATATACACGCGTACTCATACACATATAT